>VXAU01002366.1:59336-81419 GCA_013399695.1 Formicarius rufipectus | reverse complement strand
CCCGCTCCCTCTGGTGAGAGAGAGAAAAGGCAGAGATTATGGGTTGTCTTTCTTGAACTGTGGAGAACAGAACTCAATACAGTATTCCAAGCATGTGCTCTCTAGGGCTGAGTAGANAATTCTCAAAAGCTGTTGTAACAGCCCTAAAGGAGGAAAACGGGATGAAAGGTTAGGGAAAATCATCCTTCCCGGTTCCTCCAAAGACTGGATATAGAGTTATCAGCCAAGGCCAGAGCAGAAGAANATCACCTCCCTCAGCCTGATGGCCACACTATTCCCAATGGCCCCCAGGATCTCACTGGCACTCCTGACTTCAAGGGCACACTGTCTGCTTGTGGTCACGAGGTCCTTCTCCATAGAGTTTTCCAGCAGGTCAGCCTCCAGCCTGTACTGGTATTTGGGATTATTCCTCCTCAGGTGCAGTGCTCCACACTTGCCTTTGTTGAACTTTGTTAAGTTTCTTTCTGCTCGCTTTTCCAACCTATCAAGGTCCTGCTAAATGGCAGCACAGCCATCAGGTGTATCAGCCACTCCTCCCAATTTCATGTCATCATCAAGCTTGCTGAGGGTGCACTCTACTGCTTCACCCTCGTTACTGATAAACAAGTTAAATAAGACTGGACTGAATACTGATCCCTGGGAAATACTACTGACTACAGGTCTCCAGCTGTATTCTACTCCACCAATTATGACCCTCTGAACTCTGCCATTCATCCAGTTCTTGATCCACCTCACTGTCCATTGATCCAGCCTACATTTCCTGAACTTACCTCTGAGGATGTTATGGGAGACAGTGTAAAAAGTCTTGCTGAAGTCAAGGTAGATAATAGCCACTGCTCTCTCCTTGTCATCCTATCCTATCCTATCCTATCCTACCATGCCAGATGGTCTACACTCTCCACTGGTATAAACTGGCTGGCAATTTAACCCATATCTATTGACAGCAAGAGATCAGAATATAACGTGATTTCCATAGCCACATGTTTCTATTTAGTATGAAAATAAAATCCTCTAGAATCAGAAGAGAGAGTCTTCAGATTACAAGAAAACGGGTACTTTAGAAGATTCCTGACTTACTTAAGACAAAATAGAGTAATAGGCAGAGTCTTAAACTTCTTGGTCGGATATTTTTTTAACACCATATTTTGTGCATTTTTGTCATGCATTGCCAACATGCCATATGCTTATAACACATGGTAAAAGCATGGGCAAGAAAATGTGATTCTGACATGTAAAGACAACTCTGGAACTGTAATACTTATGAGCTAAAATACACTTGTGCATTTGTTATATAAGTTTAGAGGATTTTTTTTTTTTTAAATCAGGATCTTTGGATGTGTATCATTGAAAAGGATAGTGTACCTCCAGTTTAGCAGATTCCACAGAAAGAGAACAAAGAGGATCAGGTGGTTAGTAGCCAGAGTTTCAAGGCTGTAGTCCATAGTTTGCTTCTTATTCTTAGAAGTTAAGGCTCTTCACTTGAGTGTCCTGTGTCAGTTTACTGCTCTAGAAAAGCAGATTTAACTACTTGTTTGTGAAGTGTTTAAAAATTACATGCACATACCAGAGAACCGAAGTCCTGTATTTATGATTTAATGTGTGATGGCCAGCTTAGGTCTTCTGTTCTGTATGTAAAGACTAGTAGCTCTTATCTCAAAGAGCTTATGTCATGAAGACAGAATATAAAAAATGTTTGGGAGGGAAAACAGGCTAATGAGAGACAGAAAAGTTTTACCTAAGGTGAGTCACACAACACTCAGTGACAGATTTGAAATAAAATCTAGGCTTCCTGCATTCCAGACCAGTTTCAGAGTAGAGACTATGCTGTCTTTAGCTACCACTGTGGTAATCTCAGAATTGAGGAACCTAGCAGCTGTCCTTATGTACTGACATATGGGGCAGACTTCAGAAACTGCTGCAGAAGTTTGCTTTTCCAAACATACCATTGACAAAACCAATTGCATTTGAAAAAAGGAGGTGATAGAAGAAAATCCAGGAGAAAGAGCCATTAGGGGCCTTAACCAACTGACTCAGCTAGGGAGATAGGCTCCATCCTAACGTAGAAGAGAGAGAGACGCTCTTTCATGGGGATATTCAGTGAAAGAATATAGCTAAGAGGCTGGTCTTACATGTATATGTATTTATAAGTGGACATTAATGCTTGGAAATTATTTAAATAGCTGATTGAAGAATGTTTTGTTACATTTTCTCGCTAAATGCAGTATGAATGCAAGACTATCTGCCACCAAACAATATGCAGACTTTCTCAGAGATGATGAATATGATACATATTTTATCAGAGACACTCATGCAGAAGACACTGCAAATCCAGTGTTAGTCTGTTCCTGTTTTCTTCCTTTGCCTCCCTTCTCTCAGTAGGCCACTGGCTCATCATAAACTAAGAGAAGAGAGAAAGGAAGGCTACACTTCATTTATCATCCCTTCAAACTTTAAAACTCAAGCTGTCCCTCGGATGAGACACATTTGATTTAATTCATTCATCTAACAACAGAAAACAGAGCCAAGGCCAACATACAATTTTGTTCATTTACTGTGTCCCCAGAGGTTTCATAATGGAGTTTGCTGATACCTTGTTGGGTATGATGGTGAAATGCTTCAGAATTTTATCTCCAGAGATTTCAGCATTCGTGTTGACAGGAGTATAGTTTAAATAAAAAAATCAAATCACAGAACTATCTTCACTACTTGCCTTCCTGAGGCCATTTGTCCACATGAAGTTTTCAGAACTTGCTTAAAGAGATTGTATGCAAACATCAAATGTATGAATCTGCTCCTCCCTGGGTGATGAGAAGGAAGATTTTGAAGAACTGGTGCTGTTCACAGCCAAAACACTCAATGCCTGTGTCCAGGAAATGGTGTGTCCCATTCTCCTTGGAAATGTGGAATGCAACCCACATTGAAGAAATTAATTTTGGGTTTATCAGTCCCAGCTCCTGGTTCTTCCTGCAGGATGCCTTCCAAAAACAGTGGACAGTGCACTTTTGTCCCAAAAAGACATGCTTTTTCTCCCTGCAGAATCTCCATATGCAAATATCAGCAAAAGGTAAGGCAAGATAAACTCATCCAACAGACATACACAGGTGACAAGTAAAGCCCTAGTACATGTGGCCTTGCATTTTCTTCTGTGGTGACCCACTGCCTTAGGACAGTGTTGGTTGAAGTGATGTTTGAAAAGATGCACATCTTATTAATATTTGTAGAGTTTTCTTGGAAAGTTTTTGCATTACTTTGTTTTTCAGTATTGACTTCTAACATTTCTACTTGATATCTGTATGTGTTAGCTAGTTATTACTTAAGTATGTTCCTGGCCCTTTTAACTGAGCACTGTGTACACATAAAACGAGGTCCTGTATACAGGAAACCACCGGCAAGACACAGCATTGAAACACATATGGATAACAGAGGCATTGTGTGGATTCTAGGCATTCACCACTTCAGGTGAATTGGTGAGGAGCAAATCTGTTCTCAGTTCCTGATCCCTTCTGTTGAAGGCGATCAGTTGTTATCCTTTTATTTCTAAAGAAACCACTTACATCACCAGAAAGGAGATTGTAGTAACAGCTTCATGTTCGGACCCCCTGGGAGCTCATTTAAGTATAAACCTCATCTGTGCAGAGCTGACAATGTCGTGGTGGTGAAAATTATTAAAGAGAGCCTGAGAACTCAATTAACCCCAAAGCTATGCAACCTGATATAATTATTGACACACCTGATAGAGCAAGAGCGGGGAGGAGAGCTGATAGGTTGAAAAGAAGAAGAAAAGACTCCAGGGCCTGACCTTATCTCATTTTGTGGTCAGCACCCTCAATCCTGCAGTGTGCTCTTCTCCTTGGAAAAAGCAGTTCTGCCTCCACTTTGGGTACCTGGGTTTTGGAGTTACACGTTTGCCTAACATTTCTAGAAGAGTAAGTTTCAAAAATGGTCATCTAGCATGGAAGACATAAAGCAAGGTGACGGGTTTTTTGGTGGTGGTGAGTTTTTCATGGGTTTTTTTTGGGTTTGGAGGGGGTTTTTCTGGTGGTTTGCTTTTGCTTTTTTGGTGTGGGTTTTTTTTTTGTTTTGTTTTTGTTTTTTGTTTTTGGTTGGTTGGTTGGTTGGTTGGTTTGGTGTTTGGTTCTCCCTCTCCCCCCGCTTTTGTTTATTTTTTTTTTTGATATGTTTTTGTAAATGGACTATTAGGATACTAGTTAGTAGGCAAATTTAAAACCAAATTAACTATTTGGGGCACTATTACATTAGAATAAATTTGGCAGGTAGTTGCTGATTAAATTTGAGGTGGACTTACTCTGAATCTTAGATCTTAACAAAGAAATTTAAAGGTTGTTTAGACCCTGAACACATAAGGCTAAGACCAACTTTCAGTCTTCAGCACTGATGCTAGGTCCAGTCCTGTCTATACAGTTATTATACTAATACCTTTCCTGGTCTCAAACAGCAGTTGCAGTGTCATGAGCCTAACCAAAATGAATCACGAAAAGTGACAGTGAATCTCTCAGTCCTCTGGGATATAAATGGCAACCTGCACCTGGCTGTGATGCAACTTTTTAGGATTAAATCCCCAAGATCACCATGGAAGTGGCTGAGAATTTTGTTCTTTTCATTTTGCTGTCAGAGTCAAATCTGGATCCCTCCTGCTGTCAAAGTTTTTGAACCTTGAATTTTAATTTTGATGGATTTATCACCAACCACACTTTGCACACAGTTGTTTCCATCTATTTCTGGACATACTGGCTGTGCTGGGATAGCAAACAGTAGGAAAAGGTACTATCTTAAATGAGCTACATGAAACAGATTTCTGTCCGTGTCCCCTCGGCATTTCTTGATAACAACACTGTCAACAGATCTAAACATTGTCAAGATGTGTGAAAAGAAGCTAAGTTTATGCCTCTGACGAGAACTTTTTAGAGAAAGAGTTTCAAAAAGTTTTTGTGTTTTTATTTTTTCAACAAGCAGATACTTTTTGTAAAAATTTAATTTTAGTCACAGCACCAAATTTCTGTTGAAAGAGTTTTCCCAAAAATGTTAACAGGCTCTTCTTGGTGGTAAGGTGGTTTCAACATTTCATGACATAAATTATCATGTCTGCTAATGGAACATAGTTAGCTTAAACTTTCAAGAATTCTAGTGACTGGCTGTGACTGTGTTTTCACCAATACTCTGAATTTTTCACAGTGCTGATGACTCAGCCCTCAGCACTGCTCTGTGAAATAAATTCTTAGGGTAGGTCAATGAGATAGCAAAATAAGGCTAAAAGATGGTTCTATTTGAAGGACAAAGTTATTCTCTGCACGAGCTTGTAATGTTTTTGCGCAAAGATGAAATAGCACCACAGAGATAAACATCTTTGACGCTAACGCAAATCTTTTATCCTAACTTCTTCAACATGAATTTTCCCCAGCAGTCTGTGTGTGCAAGAAAAAAGCAAAAGGAAAACACCACACGCAACTATCCTCTTGGGGAGCGAAAGAAAGAACAAATGTATGACACATGCCACTTTCTGCCCTACTGGAAGGTGCTCTGGTGCTGCAGTGATGAAGACAATGCAAGAGATTGAATAGAAGTGCTTTTTTTGCTAATTGTCAAAATTTTACTGCTCTTTTTCTGAAATCTTATCAAAAAGAGATAAATAGATCCCTGAATATAGTTGTCCAAGAAAAGCTTTTACACAGCTAAACAACAGACAAAAAAGCGTAAGCGCATACCACTGAAATTCTTCACTTATCCTTGTAGATAAAGTATTATTGTTAACATAGTAAAAGCCATTACTTATACATGCTTCTACAGATTCTTTATTGCATTAAAACCCTTTCACCTTACTGTATTCATTTGCATCTATATGCATTTGTTTAGTACATACGTTTCTGTGTGCCTGTGGCTCAAAGAAATTTTGAGCTTTTCTTCTTGTTGAGTCATTCCAAATCATGGGCTTAACACAATATTTAAGCCATGAATGTCATATTTCAGGCAGCAAGTGGTTTCTTCTCACATGATTACTTTCATACACAGAAACTTCTCTTCCTGTGAGTTAACTAAGGTTGACTTAGCCTGCACCTCTGATCTGGTGTCCTAGATTTGTTGCTTGATCAAGTGCTTCTGAGCAGTCCTGGAAATGGGATTGGGGAACAGGGGTAGGCAAGAGAAATGAAAGTAATTAATGGCTTGCTTTACCTTGTAGTGAGTGTAACATATTTGATAAGAATTGTTCTGATCAGCTGAATCACAAGTACTAGGGTGCTGAATTGAGGTTGTGCTAAACTTCAGTGAAACTCCAAATGTAAGTCAGCCAAACTGGTCTGACTCCAGAAAGGCCTCCTGGGTGCTTTTCCATCAAAGAACTCAGAAGTTAATTTTCAAGAGGAAGGGTGAGTTTGAGGTCCATTAAACACAGTGACATTTCTTAATGTATCACAATTACAAAACCACCTGTGCTAGACAGAGTAACTTTTTTGTTGAGTCACTGCATTAGAGCCTTTAACATGATGTTCTTATGTTCATTTATAAATCACTTTAATAAATAGGCAACATCCCAAATTGCAAGTTACTGTCTTTTGATAATTTTATAATTGCAGAATTCTTTGCAGTATTTATATGAGGAAATTGGCAATTCATTAATGTTAAATTATACTGTTTCTGTCTGATTGCCAACTGCATAAAATTACCTTCAGCTAGAGTAACATAGCTTAAGCTATAGTAAATTCTGAAATATAGCTATCCTGTGCAATGCAGCTTCATGTAAACTGGTGTCAAATACTGTTGTGCTGTTATGTAGGATGGATATAGCCATGTCACAACTGCAGTGCACTGGGGTAATTTGCTCTGCTTCTCAGAGTTTTTAAAGACTTTCTATCTAGTTTTTTTCAGATGAGTTCATATTTTCAGAAAAAATTTTGTGCTTGGTTTTGGATAACTACCTTATCTCAGTTGTTTTATAAAATATGCTTCTGTACTGAATCATTCCCTGTGACTGTTGCTTTATTTTTACATAATCTGTTTAATTTTTCTGTCTGAGTTCAAAATACCTCCTGGCTTTTTTTTTCCTTTTAAAATATTGTTGCCATTGTTTTGTTTTGATTTTTTTTTCTTTAATGTTTCATCAGTGAATGCATGAGAAGAACCTAGAATTGTCAATTTGAAGCAATTCTGAGTTCAGTGGGTTTTATGTCAGAGGAAAAAACAAAATTATAATACAAAACCTACTGATAGAAGACATGGATCAGCTGTTCTGGTATTCTCTAGTAGCTCATCTTTATTGATGTATACTTATGAAGCCACCTTCACTTCAGTTCCTAAACAGAACACTCATATTGTGTCTTCTTGGAGTCCAAACTATGGCCCTCCTCTCGTGAAAAACGGATGATGCCTTTCTGTCTCTGATATTCCTTTCCATGGAAATTTCTTCTGTCTCTTTCTATGGAATTTTCTTCTGGCCCTTTCCACACTTTTGAAGCTCTGAGTTCCCTTGATAATAAAAGAAAACAGAATAAGTTTCTTTTCTTTTTCAGTTTTGCTTTTTTTCTTGCTTGAATGTGGCATCCAGATAGACTAGCACAGTGCAGCGCAGCCCAGGCTAAGGCGAGCAAGTCAGAATGTCAGCATATGGATTCCTTAAGCAATCTGCTGTATTATTAAGCTAGAAACAGTACAGGGTGCTTGACACATCAAAGTTACATTGAACAGAGATTGCTCCCTGGGATCTATGATCATGATCATCTTGAATTTCCTGTGATGTTTACAGGCTGAGTTGGTAATTGTGAAGTATTTTGTCCTGTCCCGTGAGCTCCTTCTAGCAATGATTTGAAAATACCGCCTGTGAACATTGCAGGGTTTGATTGTTGTTTTTTTTTTCTTTTGAACATAACACAATTTAAGTTGCAGTCTCATTACTTGAATATGATCATACCGTTAAATTCTGAAGCAGGCATTTATTAGCATTTTGCATTTTCAGTCATTTTCTAATCATTGTGTGGATGAAGTTTTTCAAAATGAGAAAGTTACTATAGTTTTTTAGCAAGTACCTCAGGCAATTTGCTGATATATATCAGTGCACTTGTCAAAT
The DNA here is from genome assembly GCA_013399695.1 of Formicarius rufipectus. Taxonomy (NCBI): domain Eukaryota; kingdom Metazoa; phylum Chordata; class Aves; order Passeriformes; family Formicariidae; genus Formicarius; species Formicarius rufipectus. Next base: position 73,342 of record VXAU01002366.1, on the reverse strand, counting down.
GCTTTGACACAGATGTCTGGTTTTGGCAACCACAGAATTTGAATATCCTACCCTGTACATGTCTATTCATAGAGTCAATTCAGATCTGGTGTAGGTGGGTGAAACTTCATTGACTTCAACTGTGAGGCAGCCGCCTGTATTTAAGCTGGATTTAGGTTTAAAGAAGTGTGCCCAACACCCTCGAGCGCACTCAAAATGGTCCTCCAAGACCAGTTGCTGTCTCTGCCTGTGTTGGGAGGATGTGTCACAGGTGTTCCTGGGTCACTAGGGCCAGCTATGGCAGTGCTGGATGGCCTGACCTCACCCTTCTCCTTTTCTGCAGGAACGGAATTTGGAGTCAGAGACCGCAGTGGGTGATGAGGTGGTCTTGCTTCCACTCATGCTCTAATGCCAACCCTTACCCTCTGGTGTCACACTGATTCCCCAGTTGAAGCTTGGAAGTTGGGACTCTGTGTTTTCCCACATAGAGAGTTTCTTTGGCCACTGTGAATATCCCAAACATAAAAAGGACTCTTCATTCTTCCTCCCACCAGATATTCTGACTTCCTGCAGCTACAAATTTGCAGGATTATTAATCATTACTATAATTTACTTAGCTGAGCTTCTCGCTAATTTCACAGTAGGCATTGAGGGAGAGTGTTTCTTTTCCACCCTTGAAGGAACAACCATCCCAAACGGGCACTGTGATGGAGATCTAGGCTGAGGGCACAGAGACTCTTTATAACCTCAATTGGCCTCAATCACTTTGAGTACCCACTAGAATACACAACTTTTGCTCTAGTGCCCCAAAACCCTTCCAGGGAGAGCTTCACATTGCAGAGAGGACATAGAGGAAATTAATGGCAACAGGATCAGCCTTAATGTACCTGCTAATATCCCATGGGTCTGTGGAGACTGGTACTGCCTCTGCAGCTGTCACTTCACCACTCAGTGATCCTACACACTGTGAAAAACATTAGTGTGACTGGAGGGGAGAGGGAGAGCATGGGTCTCTAGCATTGCTGATAATCATCTGTTCTGCTCTGACCCAATCCAGAGCTGTCAGGTTCCCTCCCTGTCTGTCGGGCATGGGGGGCCCGTATTGCAATCTGGAGCAAAACCCTATGCTAATATTCCTAGACGTTGGGATTTGCAAAAGATATTACGTGTTTTATCAGTGCTATGAGAGAAGAATAAAAACCTTGTAGATGTTTCTTTGCCTGCAGTTAGGGTATATTTGGGATTGTCACTGTGTATCATGTCTAGATTTGATTTTTCCCAAGATAATTGTGAAGTGAAACCCAGTGGATTGGCACCATGTCTTTGCTTGTAAATCATTGTGCTGAGCTGCCCTGCTGCTATTGGAAATAATCACAAAATACAGTGTTACATGACACGCATCATCCTTTGGTTTGAAGAACACTGTAAATTTTATGCTCTCCTTTCATGTAAGTGCCCTCACTTGCACCTAAACAAGCCCCTAAACATTGGTTACCAAATGATCATATTATATCAAACCCCTCTTTTGTTCCCTTGCTATAAAATTGAACAACTGGGATGGAGAGAATTTGGCCTCAGTCCAAAACATGGCTAGATGCATCTGCATTTGGCTCCGTGCCCTAAGATATAATATTCAAATGTGAGTTGTCCTTCATTTTTGTTTAAATAATCCTTTTTACTGGTTTGTTGGGGCTTTTTATTTATTTATTTTTCTGGGGTGTTTGCAGTGCTTGCAAAATGTTTTCCTCTCCTAATGTCGGATTTTTATTATTATTATTAATTGCATTTCTATCCCTCTTTCCCCATGGAATTCAGAAGATGTGAAACCCACTGGGACTGTTTAGGAATTAAATAGGCTCCTTTAGAAGCTATTCTTTCAGAACCACTTAATATTTAATAAGGAATGATACCTCTCTGTAGTTTTCTTTAAACATCTTAGAAAATATATGGGGAAACTTATTTCTCTGATTTAATTTCTTTTCCTAAAAAGAGCTTTTATTATCTATGAAATCACATGTTCTTCTACTCACATAACTTCTAGTCACACAACTTTAGCTGATACTGGTGCTGGTTAATAATTATACACATGCTATGGACAATAGGGGTTTGATACACATTTTCAAGATAGACCTATTCTGACTGAAATGGGATTAGAGTCAAACTGGAATGGACTCTTGCTTTCAATAGCACATAAATCCTTTGTGCATGAAGCTTCCTATGATTAAAGAAGGACAGGACTTTGATAAGCAGCATAGTTCAAAATCAGGTACAAATTCAGTCTTATCTTGTACTTTTCCATTTATGCTGCCCTAAAGTCAGAGACATAAAGGGAGGAGCAGGTCGATGGAGAGTGTGACCTTCAAGTGAGAAAGCATTGACTGTATTTTCAGTGCTTTAGTTGACGTTATTAGTACTGATAATCTTAGCAGAAGTACGAATTAAATTGGTGTAAATAGAGATTATAATATGGACATGGGTAACACAATTGACAATACATGTATTTAGTAAACAGGAGTATCAATATGTATAAAGCATCACCAACATGTTAAATCTCAGTATTTCATCAGACAGCAGAACATGGAAATTGCTTTGAGACAGCAAGCTGAAAAAAACAATTTCGTTTATAAGTGAAATGTGTTTTACTGTTATAAACCCCAGCAGGCATTTTACTCATTGGGGATAATCATTCAAAATCTGCTCTGCTTTGGTAACAAGCTGAAAGAGAGACAGAGCAGCATTTCCAAAGACCTTGGGGTTTTTCTTAGTCCTTAGGAAAAAGTTATTTTAGCTTTATGGTTTTTTGTTTTTGTGGTGTTGTTTTTTATTTTAATTTAAAAAGTGCTGTCTTCTGTCTGGAGAGTAGTACTAAAAGGCTAGGTTTATTACTATTTTCCAGATTTACATGAACTCTTATGTAAATACGTACAAATAATGGGACTTAAAATACACACCACGTGGTGGAGGAAATAGAAGTCTTCCTTAGCCATCTGATCCAACAGCCTTGAGTAAGGTATTTAAACCAGATGTTGTAATTGTACATCAAATGCTTCAGTTGCTGAAGCAGTTAACAAAAGAAGTTTATAAATATTATCAAAGTATTTCCTGAGACTGAATTGCTCACTGTCACTTCTCGGGCTAATGTTACTGCTCCCTTACAATACTGAATGGGAGATTTGTATCTTCTTGTCAGGCTGGCAAGGTGGATTACTAGTGTGCTGAAACACAAGAGGCTTGGGTTTTACTAGGTGAATATGAAAACTGGAGTTGGTGTCAGTAAATGGTGATCTCCAAGATGTGCAAGTCACAAAAAAATTCATCTTATCATTTATAAGAGATCAGCTTTTACTGAAACTGAATGAAAAATCACCTTCCTCTGGCTTGGCATCTTCTCTTCCTCCTCTTTTCTTCCTATCTCCCAGTAATGGTTCAAAACTTTTTTTTTTTTTTTTTTTTTTTTTTTTTCCCCTTTTCCCCTGTAATTGTAAATAAGATTCAAATCTGAGAGATATATAGCGGCTGTATCATATTCAACATTTGAAAACAGTGTGATAATACAGAGTCCTGAGAAAAACTATTTAAAACCTTTCTGTAAAACTCTGGTCTGGGTTCCTACATGGGTTGTAGTTGTAGTTCACCAGCACTGGGAGGAGACCTAGCAAAACCAAATAACACTAATTAAAACATTCTGGACATAATAACATATTCCTTGTTCCTCTTACTATTTTCAAAAATGTGCTATTACCAGAAGGAACTTTGATTAAAAGGTACCAGGAAGGTACCTTTTATGAAGTGGTATATCAAACGTCAATTAGAAATCAGACCTTAGAAAAAGTAAATGTTAGAAGTTGTCGGTGAGGCCATAAATATAGTCTCCTTCAAGAAAAGTTGCTGAACCTAGTGGCAGGGATAAAAATAAAACCAAAGATGCACATGTGCATGGAACAAAACAGTCATGTACTTACCTAAGTTAGAGGAAACTGTGCTTCTCCTAATCTGATGTTCTCTCTTTCCCAAGATTATTTTCCCAGAAGATGTCATAGATATATGTTTGTTCCTATTGAATCTACTCCTTATACATTTTATATCTGGCATGGTGACTTCCACAAATGAACTATCAAAAGCATGAGCTATTTCTTCCTTTCAAGTAAAGATTTTTGTCAGTAACTCTCTCCTCCCTTAACCACTAGCAAGGAGGTTACTAGAAAGCAGCTTTAAGATAATATGAAATCTCTTAAAAAAAACAAAAGACAGTGGAGGCAGACCTAATTTGTATATATTGCTGTTAAATTATAGAGCAGCACCAATGAGGCATGGTTGGCATTTTGTCCAACCGATGGCTACAGAGCACAGTGTTGGCACATTTAGACACTAATGTCAGTGTCAGAAAGAATAAAGGTCGGAAAAAGGGATAGTTGGTATGATTTGACCACCTGGGTATTGTCAGTTCTCCAAGGAGTGATGATGTGTGCATCTATGCCAGGAGGCTGTGGCTACACATGAATGGGTATTAGCATATGAGGTAGCCCTTCAGCTTCACAAAGCTTCCATTCTCACCACCTGTGGGTCTCCTGTGGAAAAGCATGTGGCAGTTTGTCAAAATGCCAGAGCAATGAGGGTACTATATTAGTTGTTTATATCAAAAGACCCTGAAAGGGAACTGGAGTGGGGATGCCTGTGAGAGCTGAGCCCTTGGGCAAAGAGGTTGCTACCTCCCAAAAGTCACATGTGGAGGCCCAGTGTTCATTGCAACTGAGTGGTTCTGTTTGAGTCAGTGGGTTGTTTATAAGCAACTGCTGATGTGCATTGTATTTATATTGGTCCATCAGTGTTGTTTTTAAGTTTGACGCGAAGACTGTTGTGGGGAACTAACTTGTGAGTCTCTGCCATGACAATGGCTGTGTTACATTTTCCTGCGCTGGCTGGCTGCCATTCTGGTACAACCTGTAAGGAGCTGCTTAGCTTTGAGTCATTTCTGATCATAAGTATCATGCAAGTTCCCCTTTCTCATTATCAGTAAGTTCAGAGGCTGTACTGCTTATCATTGTGCTTCATGAGTGCAGATACTTTCTTTTCTCTTTGGTCTTATCCATCTGTTGCCCAGCTGCTCTTTGGGTCTTTCCCACAGCACCTTCTCCATCCCATCTCCTGTACAGTTCCCTATGGCAATAGTTATGATGAAACTTCTTTCAGCTGCCCTCTCCACAACAGTCAAGCTCTTGTGAAAGCAACTCAGAATCCTTCCAGGAGATACTTGAGTGACTGCATTAGGGATGTCTTCGATCACATATGTGTGTCATATCACTGGATTCTGCTGTCTATTGCTAATTTTAGGATACAGATTTTTCTAAGAAATAAATGAACTTTTTCTATGGCTTGTGCAGCATTAACTTCACCTCTTGTGCCACATCACTGCTGACAGTCAGATGCAATCTTTCAGCCGGATACTTCATAATTTCTTTTTCTGGAGGTGGTTTAGGTCAAGCTCATGGCAGATCTTGTGTCCATTTTCCCCTATCTTTAAGTTTTGCTTTTTCATTAAAGCCTCTCACATGCCCTAGGAGAGGTTTTTTGTTTTGGTTTTGGGTTTGTTTGTTTGGGTTTGGGGGTTTGTGTTTTGTTTGGATTTAGTTTGGTTTTGGGTTTTGTTTTCCTTTTCTTTTCCCTGGGAAGGAAGGAGTTTTTACTGTAAAACTTGCCCTCTTTTGGTGATTTGCTTTCCTCTAAAGCCATCAAAGCCATGTCTTTCTGTCTTTGCTCAGTGAAATCCCGAGAAGCTGCATGGACTGCAGAAAATGCCACTTTGTGTCTGAAGTGTCTCACCAGTTTTAAGATAACTGTTGCGTAGCAGAGGAGGCAATGCTTAGTCCTCACAAAATAGCTTTTTGATTTTGGATTTCTATTGCAAAATTCCAGTTAAAGATAAACATGGAAAGTTAATTGTCGAACATACATGATGTATCAGCCACAAAATTAGGTAACAGAAATTATGTGCTTTATGAGATTAAAAAAGAAAAACAATCTAAAAGGAAAAGCCATTTACTTAGGAGTAACACCTTTAAAAAGTAAATCATACTGAGAAATTTTAAAATTGGTTCTAAAAATCTGGTATGTCTTCTAGGACATTCCAAGAGCTTGCTTTAAAGGCTCTGTCCATTGGCCTGTATCAGGTCACAGAGCTGTCTCGTTTTGTCTCCATGTCCAACCCTTGCTCCGTGGCTGTCAGTCTCCCAGCTCACAGGTAGGTGCCTCCAGTCTGCTCCCTCTGAAGTTCATGGACAAGTGATGCAAGTGTTTTTAAGCTGTTCCCATCTAAAAAAACCCCCACCTACCACTAACGAGACCGATATGACAGTAATGCTTCAGTGCAAGAACAGGTCCCACAGGCATGGCAGGAATCAAGGTGAAAAAGTGATTATTTAGTGTTTTCACCTCACAGATGCTTCGTTTTCATTGAAGGGAGCACCCACTACACAAGTGATACAGAGTTACTCGTCCTTGCAAGTGCTGCCTAGTGTACATGCAAGTTAATCTGTGTTTATTACTGGAATAAGCATGCCTTCAACTCTGAATGCAGACCATTATTTTAACGTCAGTGAGTTCTTGAGTCTTCAAAAATAGCTCAAAGAAAAGACCCATGTAATTTATATATATATAAAAAAAAAGAATTCTTTAGTTATTTTGGATTCCTCACATTGGTGAAATTAAAGGTATCTTCTGTGTTTGCACCTTTTCCCACACAGTAAGGTTTTTGAGGAATAAACAACTGATGATCAGAGTCCTCTAGAGTCTGTTTGGTAGCAGGAATTTTGAAATCTCAGAAACAAAATGCTGTAAGGGTGTTCCTTCTTCTTGTTAACTTTCCTCTGTGTTTCAGCTATTCAACACCAGAAATTCTGGAAGAGATTTACATTCCGGAATGGTAAATTCAACCTGGCATGTCTGCTATTTTTCAAAAGACCCACTTATCACAACACAGGCAGGGATAGAAATGGGCTACTTACCTGAAACCTATCTTAATTTAGTTTAAATATATAGGACATATTTCCTCCCTTGTCCAACACTTGCCCTAGGGTGGTGAGATGCAACATATTATTCAATACAAGTTTTCTGTGGTGATCTCAAAGTGTGGGAATAGAGTTGAGACACTACTATAGTTGCTAATATACACATGGAATACATGAATGAGGTCTCCTGCAGCTTTGGGAAATTTGTAGCTCTTTGACAAAATGACCTGGGTTGGCATGCAGGGGACAGCTAAAATCAATGAATATTCAATTTCTCATTCCTGTTAGGCAGGTAATTCTCTGCAGATTTCAGGGAGTTTAGATGTGGTGAAGAGATGCTGCAGAGGATCTGACTACCCTTCTTATCCCTGTAGGCATGATTTCTGTTTCTTGAGGATGAGGAAGGGCTGTGCCAAGTAGGCGCAGTATTATAGAAATACTTTGATAGACCACGAGGACCATTGCCTTTTGGTGTTGTCCTAATGACACCCTGACAACACCGCTCCTCTAAAGAGCTAGAGGCTGCCTTGGTGCAGTGATGCTATACTTGCAATTGTAAGAGCAAGGACTGGAGCAATGATAACCTGGCCTCACCAGCAATCCTAGAAATATCTTACAGGCATTCAGCCAACACTGCTTTGTGCAGAGTACTTTCATGGAAAAGGCTCGGCTTTATTTCGATGAAAGGGCAGAGTGCTAAGAAAATGTTGTGTGTAGATAACATTTCTCATCTACTCAATTAACAGACAAATTTTTACCCATCCTAGAATTTGGTCTTCTAATAGATTGGCTCCTGATAAGATGTCTGAAGCCTGTGATCAATTGGTTTTTCTCCTTTTTTTTCTCTTTTTTTTTTTTTACTCAGAACAGAAGCAGCTTTCTGCAAAGTAAATGCTGGCTCAAGCATTTTTTGCTTTTTCTCTGAGTGTGTTTGTATGTGTGTGATGGATATACAATGATGTGATTTCTCTGCATTTAGAGCCTGATGATTTTCTCTTACAGTCTATGTCAAATCACTAAGCAAAGCTGTGTGGGGCCATGAAATAAATCTCCCTCAGCAATCAGTTTATCTGTTACGGAATGAGCTGAGCTTAGCAAGCTCCCTTCAGCAAGCAACAGTCGTGTTATTTTGCTACAGCATTAACTTGTTCCTTCCTTGGACCAGGACCAGGACCATGAACTGGCATTTGGCGGGCAGCAAACACATCAAGGAATCATATTCAGCCCAGCAGTTTATTCACAGGCCTGGGGAGAAAACCTTACACTAGGGATCACATGGTCTGCTCTAGGGAGTGAGCTGCTCTTTGGTGGCAGAGGCTTCTTCAGAACCCCACAACCATTTTGAAAACATAGCTGGTTGCCCAGGTGAGGTTTTATTTGCATGCCNTTTTTTTTTTTTTGGTGGCAGTACACAAATAGAGGGTCCTGCACCTCAGGATAATGACAAGGAGTGGAGGTAATTTTATGGAGAAGCTGTATAAACATGGCACAGTTAAAGTTCTTGATGTAAAGAAAGTCACCAATTCACAAAGGAATTTGATTACCTCTATCCATTATAGACACACAGTGAGTGATCGTGCTACTAACCATCTGTCATCTATTTCATTTGCATCATCAACACCTGCCCTGTTTATCTGCTACATTCTTTTCTTTGCTGAATTCTTACACTGCTTTAATAAAATACACAAATGTTATTGTTAAAACCCAATTAATTTACAATCCTCCACAGAGATAGTATTACTTATATTTCAATTTAGCTTCTAATGATCTACTTTCTTGCAAAATGACTTAATTCTAGTGTCAAAGATTAGTTATTAGACATTACCCTGATGTACCAGTCATGTACTGCTGAGACAGGCACAGCAGCTCTAGATGTCCCTGATCATTAATCAGAACTCAGAGACATTTTTCCTTTAACTCATTACAGAACCTGATTTCTTCTGCCACCTTAACTGTTTGCTCTACAGAGTGTTTTGAATCTACCTTTCCTTATGTTTTGATTGTTGGACCTTCAAGGGGAAGAAAAGGGTCATAAGTCCAATTGCTTTGGAAAAAAAACCTGCTGTTGCTTGTGTTTTCTGTGGGTCTCTGCTGAGGAGTTCATTTTGCATCTCAACAGTAATATGAATTGGCCTAAAAAGCAGTACTTTCTGTTCCCTATATCAGTTTTTGGAGAAAATAACACAACTGGATTTTCCAAACAATTATAGCATGGGATGTGCATTTCTTCTGACAACAAGAAATGGTTTTATAAACAGAGACCACAGAGGCCAAGCTGCTTCCATGGGAGGGTTTTGGCAAGGCATCTACCACCAGCCACCTTGTTCCTGGGCTTCACAAAAGGTTTCATGAAGCAACTGGCCAAATCCAGGAAATTCCCACAGCATTAGCTGTGTTCATGGACATTCAGAAGAGTAGCTGGTTTAGCAGTTTACTATTACATGCAATCTAGGGCAAGGCCAAATTCTCCTTTCTCACCATATCCTAGGCAAGGGTTGGCTTTTCTGGCACATTTATTATTATGGCTTCTTCCTCCTTTGCAAGTGGTTTTGCACTTTAGCAGTAGTAACCCTATTTCTGAGGCATTTGCAGGCTGTGATCTGACAGTAAGGCTGGATATGATCTTTGGCAAACAGTATAAAGCACTACTCTGTCTTTGTTTTTTTGATTCTGTGATGTATAAGATAAATACCTGCCATGAAATTAAATCCCAAATCTTTAGAGCATTTCAGTAACAATGGCATAAAAATTGCATATATGAATTAATAGATTATATATAGAAATTAAACCTTATAAACAATTTATGACAACTTAAACTTTTGAACAATTGCACAGAGTGTTTTTAAAATGTGTAACAAAGTAAAAACTTCAGTCTTATAAAAATACATTAGTGAGTAGCACAACTGGCAGGATTGAATGTAGAAAAGGTAATTTCTTCTATTCACAGCCAAGTCTATATGCTGAAGTACTACTTCCAATGAAATTATATTTTTAGCATATTTGTGGTGCAGTTGAAAGTGGGTGAATTTTTTTATTTTCCCAAAATACAGTCACTTTTGACTGGTGAGAAACTACCTAGTGCTATAAAAGGCAAATAATATTTCATCTGACTTCTTGACAAATGTGTACCATGCTGGAAGAATGAGATGTTCTTTATTTTCCTACAGCACAGGAATTGGCTGTATAATGTAGGCTGATGAAAGTTCAACAGCTGCCTTCTAAGAAGTAGGGTTTTTTTCACAATAGACTATCAAGGGACATGCGAATATTACACCACACTAACTCTTAAACAACAGGCATTCTATGAAATGATCAAACTCAGTTATGAAGGCATAAGAATAACCTCATTTGGATGGCAGAGGTGGGACATTGCTCTTCACATACTGTGAATGCTCAAGTCATACATAAAACAGTTTGCTGGGTTTGCTCTGTTTTTATAATATTTGCAGATAAAATTTAATATGAAACACTAATGTCTCAAATACTGTGAAGACAATATGGTATATCTCTTTATATGAGCATCCTTACCAGTGCAGCTTTTCAAATAATATAGAATAATTACTTCAATCGGACTAATAAATTAACATTTCTAAATGGTTTCTACACAGCGTGATGCAACATTGTGGTAGGGTAAGAAACATACAGATACAGCCTAAAATGTCTTCAGACATAATCTTAAAATAATCCTGGTTTCAAATAGTAAAAATTTGTGCCTCCTGCTCAGGCAGCACATCATCAACATCCAGATCAGGAGTTATGCCAAACTAGCTGTAATCTAATATGGAAATGAGATGTTGGCCTTGATATTGTGTCATTCTTCTGAATGGGATCACCTGCACCCATGTCTCCTAAGAGGAAATTTCAAACAGAGTTAGCTCCTTAAACCTTCTAATTAAAATGAGAAATCCCCAGGCTTCCATGACTCAGCCTCAGAAAAAGATTATTAGGAATTTAATAGGGAAAATATCACATCTCAGACCATCTGTGACCCAGTGCTCTGTGAGAATTTAAAGAAAACTAGAGGGAGGAGGCGCACGCTCCAAAGCACACTCTAGGAGTACTTTGTTGGAGCTGCAATAAATCAACATAGTTAGAGTACAACCTTTTTCAGATTTAATTACTGTTACATAATTATTAGCAAAGCAGTCTCCTCTGAAACTGTAAAACTCATTATATCAAAAATCCCTAAGCTCCTGATGGAATTTATGAACTAGTTTCTCTCTTTCTAGCTCTGGAAAATGCAATAGGATGCATTTAGTTTTGTCTCCAGCAATTTTTAGTGTGCCGAACTATGCTATTCTATTCTTCTTAGTTTTGGGGAACATTCCCTATTTGCCTTGTTTTATAATAAAGCATGTTCATTTTCATTTGCATGCTTTTCTGCTTCTGGCATGGAATCTAGATGTAAGCACTTAGGGACAGATACGCTTTCCCCTTTGCCGAAAGAGATTCACGTCTCAATTCCTCCATCACTCTAGTAGCTATTGATTGAGCTAAAGTACGGATTCCCTCATGGAGATGCCAAAGAACAAAATTTTCATTGTCCTTTCCCCAAGGTTTTGCAGTGAATACACAGCTTCAAAACCTGCCAGTGATCTGAACAAACTGCCACCAGGGAAAGCTGTTATGTGTCTGTATCAAGCAAACTTGAGGCCAGCTCTTCCCTGGCCTTGTTGCCTCGTTAGAAACTCTTGAGAGCTGGCTCTTCTGTAGGACAGTGGAGAGATTGCCAGATGTCCTAATGGAGAGGCTGACCTGTAAATCCATGACATCACCTCATATATACAAGCAGTAGGTGACATGTCCCTCAGACAAGCTGAGAGAACAGGTAAAGAATGGTAATGTCTGTGGCTGCTTTAGGGTTCCATCATTTCACTGCTGGTGGGGCTGGGCTGAGCATGAAGCAAGGTCTCAGCCCAATCAGATGAAAACAATTACAACAATCCTCCCTTTTCTATTTCTTCCCTCAGTCAGGAAATCACAATTTTTAGAGAACCTTGTGCTAGCGCAGCCCAGCCATCAGCCCTGGGAGGTGTTCCTAAAGCTAAGCAGGTCTTCAGTTGCCTGTGAGGTCAGGAGGCACAAATCTAAGAAAAGCATCATAGTATGCTAAGAGATAACTGACAGATAATGTTTTTGTGCCATAGTACAAAGCTGAAATTACACTTACCTGTTGAAACTATGATAATATTGTCAGATCGAAGAAGAACAGCCTGCTTTTTCTTGAGCTGCTCTGATGAGTTAGTGGTATGAGACAGTAACTGGTTTTCCTGCATTTACCCACTCCAAAATATGATTTTGGTGGTGTATTAGTTGACTTGCAAAATTGCAAGTCTTGTCCTGGCAATTGCCCCAAATTTCTTGGCCCAGTCCAAAGTTTTTTACCCATAGATTTAATAGTTGAGCTGACACTTACCCCAAGGTTTAAACTAGTGCTTTACAAAACCTGAGATTGTCACCTGTACTGGGTCAGGAATATTGAGATGTTTGGTTTTGATCTGCATTTAATATAATTTAATTATCTTAGCAGATTTTTCTCTTGATAGATACTACAGATTGCAAAATAACAAGAAATAAAATATAATTTAATTTTGCATAACATTTTAATGTGATCTGCATCCTATATTTAATGATACATTTACAATACCCCAAAAGAAAGATTAAGGAAATAAACAAGAATGAATAGGAGCCTTCTTTCCTGTAACAGAGCTCAAGGATCAGGATGTGCATTTCACATGGCACCAGCTGAAATAAAGTTTGCTGCACTACATTTCTGGTAGACAATATATGAACAGATGGTTTAGAGAGGAAGAGAGAAGGATAGAGACCGTTTGAAACTGGATTTTTAAATGAAGGAAGAGTCAGGAGATTTGAGTGTAAGCAGGGTCACATGTCTGATTTTTTTTATTAGTTTTTTTTTTCCTTAAAATTTTCTTCCCTAGGGAAAAGCAGTTGCTTGAAGTGTTCTGGAGAAGTAAGTCTTGAGGAGAACATAAGGAGGAAAAATTACAATAACTAAGATAAGAGAAATGAATAGTATAATTCTTATTGGTGGGCTGAAAAAGAAAACATTGTATGTGAAGCAGAAGATAAAGATCGGACATGAAGAAAATCCTTATACCATCCATGGGGTATATTTGAATTACAGGGAGCTCTACCCAGACATCTCTGCTTATCTGAATAAGTCTTCTTCTGAAGCATCTTAGTGGAAAATTGTACTGAGCTGATTTTCTTGCGCACATCCTTACTTTGTGAAAGGATGGTAGGAGGCTCAGGAGGTTTATTGGCATGGAGGCAGAGAGCATGATTTGGGCAGTTATGTGGGCCACTGGGTAAAGCATCAGATTGAGGTCTCAGACTCTTGAGCAAGTTACCGTAGCTTAATGAGTTCCTGTGTAGCAGCTGAGCTGTTGCAAATATAGGGTAGCACATGCTAATTTAAACTACTTTTGCTTGGGCTCAGCTGATGCATGGCAGCCGTTGAGCCAAGGTAGCTCAGTCACATGTACTGAATCTGATTTAAGGAATCTGGGTTTGGCGCACTTCAGAAGGTGGATCACTAAGCTTATGTTCACTTTGTAACTTTTTGGGACAGTCTTTTCATCTTGCGTTTACTCATGAATTTAAACAGTAGCAATGGTGCCAGCTCACAAAGGTGAAGGGTTCTGGAGATGTTAAAAAAAAAGGAGGGCATGCTTTAACAGCAGGATGTTTGAATTTGTTATTGGGTAGAAGTGTGGGGGATGTTGAAATTTTGCAAGTTTTTATACTTATTCTCATAAATACCTGAGTAAATCCTGTGTTTAAAGAGGTTTTGCTGGTAGGCATGTGGGCAGAATCTTGCCATAGGGATTTAGCCTATTGGTGAGCACACAAAACCTCATCTGAGATTTATTGTAATTCCTGGGAAGTGATAAGGAAAGAGCAGAAGAATCAGGAAATGTGATTTTTGTTTACCACTTCATCTCTTTGGGATTTTGGAAAGCATCAGGTGCCTCTATCCTCTCAGGAGAAAAGCTCTTT
>VXAU01002366.1:0-59313 GCA_013399695.1 Formicarius rufipectus | reverse complement strand
TTTTTTTTTTTTTTAACATTGCATGCTTTTAACAATTTAATAGTGACAGGTTTGTTTTCTCCCTTGTTTGAAATGAAGTTCTACCCCTGTGCAAAAATTTTTATGCTGGTCGTAACATGTGGTTCTCCAAAGAGCTATTCTGCTCAGAGCTGAAAATCATCAAGCCTTTTCTTTAATACTACCAATGCATATTTGTTGGGGATTTTTTGTTGTTTGTTTGAGTTTTGTTTGTGTGTTTTTGTTTTGTTTTTTTTGTTTCCCCGCCCCCCCCAAAATGGCACACTAAGCATTGTGCCAGTTCTCAAGTGACAGATTCTTGAGGAGTTGAAAGTTTGTACAGATTACCATAAGTATTTCCAAACAATTTAAAAATCACTAAGTTGAAATATATTTAGGTATACACATCAGTTACACTACTCTGCTACTATTTATTAGACAGATTGACAAAATATCTGTATCAGAGTTACAACTGCTGTGATAATTACTTGAGGGAATCACTCTGTAATGAAAATTTAAAACAAACCCATAGTATTGTGTACAGTGATTAAATACTTGTATGACTATTTATTCTACAGTCTTTGAGGTTGTTCATATTTCACAATGTTGGAGCCAAAAAAGTAACATCTTGCTGCAAAAATGGTAACTGTATTTTTATAACAACACTTTTGGAAATTTAAAAGGACAGTGCTTCTCACATTCTCACAGTCTATTTCTTGTCTTGCCCCTCCTGCTACAGAGGACTTGCAGACAATAAACTCACAAACTGCTACAAAAATCATCTTGTATCATTCCTGTGTGCGTTTACAGTGGGTGATAACACGGAACAGCAGAGCAAAATTTTAAGACCTTGGTTTGAGGTTCCTGTCTCATAAGTATAGGCAGCCTTTGCCTAGTTATTCGTCAGGTTAAAGATTTTCACAAGAGCTGTGCTAACCCCCTCAGCTACTGCTTCTAGGCTGGCAGAAGCAGCTGTCTCTTACCATTATGCCCAGAGGAAGCAACGGCTTTTGCCAGCAACTCCCTTTGTGTCAAACTCATTTCCTTAATACTCTTCTTTCATTTGCATAGTCAACTGGTCCTTATGCCTCAAGAAAATCAGGAGAGCATCTGAGGAATATTTACTTAGAAATGGAGCTTTTAAGCATCGCATCAGGAGGTGCATGCACAGACCTCATTATATTCCCAACAGGTCTGCCAGCACACGAGAACATAACACACTGGAGAGAGAGTCTCTGTAGTAATAGCTGACAATACTAAAACAAAGAAGGCAGGTCCCCTGCTCCCTCCCGTTTTGGGAAATCATTCTGTAAATGCAGTGGAATATATCTGTGAGCATCCACTGCGATGCCCGTCTGCTGGACAGGACTTATTAATGTCAGAAGTGCCAGAAAGAGTAAGACTTAAGTTAAAATAGGCTGCCTGCTTCTATTTTCTTCCCTCCATCTCCATTCTTTCACAGTAAATTAGTCTGGGTTTGCCCCAGAAGTGATGGTTATAAGTATGTCAAAATAACCTAAAATCCTAGAATAGCCTAGCTTGTTTAGTGCATTGATCTCTGATGATTTTTCCTCATCTTTGGTTAGCCTGGCTACAATGGTATGCTGGTGCCTTTGCTGTCCAGGAGAGACCTGGTAACAAGGTTTTCCAGGAGAGGGGCTGTGCTGACAACAAATAATCTGAACCACCAACAGCTAGTGATGCTTCAAAGATGTCTTTAGTAAACAACAGTCATCAAGAACCACTTTTTCTCATTCTTTTTGAGCAACCCAGTGGACATTTGATAAGCCTGAGCTCCTAATTCTAGACTCTGTTCTTGCCTTTGATAGGTACTTCTGGCTGTAGATGTATTGTGGTCTTAGGATGTGAAAGCCCATCTTTTTTGCCCGAGCCCCATTTCTTCTTATTCTGAGTTTGGTTATGACGGGGGCTGTGCTTGATGTAGTTTCCCAGCTATAAGTGAAACCCAGGCACAGCTGAACAGTACCAAACCAAAACAGCCACTGACTTACTGAACAATTGTCAATGGTTCAATTGCAAGCACTGTTAATGAAAAATAGATGATTCTGTGCTGATGATTTTGGCCTTACTGACTGTTCACCTGGTGCTGACCACTATGCCACAGATGATGCCAGTTTGAAGAAAGAGAGAAAGCATGTCGGGAATCTCTGACAATTTCATTAGCAAAGCTGATCATAAAACTTTCAACAAAGCAAATATCTTGCATTGGTTATGAGAAGTACTTTGTTGGGTGTGCTTTTTGGAGAAGGAGAAAGAAGGAAGGCATAAGCATTCTTGTGACTGGTGTGGGCTTGCAGACCAGTGACTAGAGCTGTGGCATGGGATGCCGGTGTTCATAGCCTGCTTTTACTTGGAAAAAGCTTGGTTTATCACTCTCACTCTCAGTCAGATAATCCATTGACCAGACTTGAATCTAGGGGGATAAATCCACTGTAATCACTCTTTAGCAGGCATTAGGTAACAGTGAGCCTGGTATTGCTGGAGTTTGTTGTGCTTGAAGAAGGTAAGAGAGGCACCTTTGCAAACAAGCACTGTTTCTCATTCAGACATCATGAAGTTCTACAACATGACTACTGAAAATGAAATGTATGTGCAACATATTGCCTTTATCTAGTGGATATGTTCAAGCTAATCACAGTGCATACACAACTTTGGGTTCATTATGCAAAAAACTCCACAGTAGCTCAATTAAAGCCAATCTCTATGTCCCTATCAAAATTTAGGCTCCTTGGTTGTTTTTAAATTTTGTAGACTTTTTTCTTTTTTAAGTTTTGTAATATTGGTGTTGTAACATCTTGTTATGGTCCTGTTGGCTCTAAAATCGATATTGAATGCTCAATACTTTTAAAAAATGTGCCTTCATGGTCAGAAGGGTGAGCTGGTAATAGTGATCTGACTATGGAGGACTTTTTAAATAAACAATGGTTATATCTGTAGTTTTATGAATGCATGTAGATATCCTCTGTTTTATGCAGGATATGGTAATCTCAAGTGGTGTTAATGGTTTTGAACCTGTTTGGACTGTTGTGCCTGTGTAGGAATCATCTTGAAAATCTTTTCTGCCAGTAAGCACAAGCTGACTTCACATGCCTACAGATCATTCTGCAAATGAGCCTCTGTAGTGACCAGGGAACCTAAAATTGAAGCCATATGGAAACTTACTGTGCATATTAAATTGCATACAGCAGTGTTAACAGCATTTTGATTTGTGGCTGCAAGTAATAAATGAATTATATTAATTTTATAGCTGCAAGCTAATTTATCCAGAATTGCTTTTTAATAACCAGCATCACGTTCACTGGTAAGATTTAAATACATTTAGAAAAAAATCTGAGGATTTTTTCTTAAA
The DNA here is from genome assembly GCA_013399695.1 of Formicarius rufipectus. NCBI lineage: Eukaryota > Metazoa > Chordata > Aves > Passeriformes > Formicariidae > Formicarius > Formicarius rufipectus. Next base: position 55,946 of record VXAU01002366.1, on the reverse strand, counting down.
AATAAAACATTAGATGATAATTTGAGACTGTATTAATTTTACAATTCTCTAGATACTTCAAAGTAAAATGTCACATAGCAGTTAAGTGAACTGGAGACCAGATTACCCATACATGATGTTGGAACTGTGGCAAATCTCAGGTGAAATGGGCAAACCAAGCAAAGATTCTTTATTGTCTACTACTATCTTCACAAATACTGCCCTGCAGGGGAGAAGGACCTAGGACATATGAGCACAGGGATTATCCCTTCTTGTGTGCAGTCATTCCTTGCCAATAACTTATCCTTTCTGGAGACGGAGTTTCTTCCCAGACTGTAAGAAAGACGGAGATGATGGTGAGTGTATGCTTGCATTCTAGGACTGCTAGAAATGTGCGTGGTCCCATATAAAATATTTTCTCTTATGCCTTTATCCATTAATAACATATTTAATATATTAAATCTAATTTTGTGGTGTTATTTGTGCCCAGAAGAGCACTGAATTTGAAGGGAGGGCACATCCCAATGTACAAATAGGAAAAAGAGTTAAGGGAGTATGATCACGATGTTAGTGAGATATTAAAGCATGTACTGTTAGTCTTTCATGGAGGCCACTAGGCATAGCTTAAATGAACCACTGAAGAGCTTTTCCATAAGGCCCTGCCTGTGGTAGAGACCATTACTCACGGCAGAGTCACTATCTTACAGAACATGCTGACATCTGTGTGAGTACCTGAGGGCACAGGGAACCCGTGATTAAGTAAGATGTGGATGTATGGTACAGCAGCATAGCCTCCTCTAGGGCATCTTTTGCAGGCTCAGCTGTTGTGAAGTGCCTGTTAATCCAGCATGAAGGCTGAAGTAATAACTGTTATGGTGTAGATGACCTGCTGTGCAAAGCAACCACCTCATTCCAAATGGGGATAGACAGAGTTGTATCCAGGCCACATTTATTGTCCAGGCAAAGCAAACTGGCACCCCAGCTCATATTTAATGTACCTATCTCTGAGGAGATAATTAGTTAAATTTGTTGTGACCACAAAGTTCCTTTTTCATTGCAGAAGTCAAGCACTCCCTCACCTGTGTTTCCACAAGATGCTGCAATGCATCTTTCACTGAATTACTCTGTCCACTAGGAAAGCTGTGGTCACACTTCCCGTGGCATATATTCATGTCTTGCATCACTCCTTATGTTGAGAGTATGTTTCTGTGATTGCAATATTTGTCATTCTGATTTCTGGACTTAGTTATCTTAAGCCTCTCCTATAAAGGGAGTGTGAAATGAGGCACGGGGACAGGTTTATCCTTCCATCTAATTGAATAGGAGAATAAATAAGAATTTAAGAGTTGTTGGAACATGGTGGTTATGTTGAAACATGATGGTTATGACTAATTTGAACCAAGGGGATGAAAGCTTATGTAGCTAAACACCTGGGAACTTGTGGCTGGATATATTGACTGGCTATTCACTTACTGTCTCTCCACATTCCTAAATTTTGGCATCTAGATTAGTATAACTACATGCATTCAGTCAAATAATTTTCCCTCTTTCGGATGGGAACATGGAAAAACTGTGTCCCAGGGTGTGCATCTGTATGTAAACCAATAGGTGTGAAGTGAACCAAAATGGTTATTATATCTGTTGTGGGGAAAATGTTTACTTTCCTAAAGTAATGCCTGTTATTAAGACAAAGATGCCAAACACAAGAACAGCTCTCTTTGTAAATCCAGAGGGAAAGGGCTTTTCCTCATGACTGATGTGGACTCTCCCTCATTATTTGAGAATGCAATCTCAATTGCTTAGTTATTAAAATTAGCAAGAGTCCTGCTTATGGTGTTCTCAATGCCTGTACAATGCTTTTCTTTCCCACAAGCGCTTCTCCCAGTGTGAGACAAATACCGACCTGAATTCATGTGGGCTTCTTGGATTCTGAGGAAGATACTGTCAGAATTCCTTTGTTTGCAAGCTGTCTGCCCAACAGAAATGTCATTTCAGTTGCTTCTAAACATTATGCATCTGCTCATGTGTCTGTAAATAAATAACATAGTGGATAAGGCTATGCTTAGCTTCCCATGTGATTTAGACACCAATCTGGTATCTGCTGAACTCCAATGGAACAAGAGTGGACCCAAGTACTAACATTCCTGCTTTCATGAGTACAAAATCTATGTTATAATCTGTAATTTAGTCTAGATTCTCTGTCTGTACAAGGACCTTCAATTCAGCTGATTAATAAAATTTGCATTTGCAAACAGAATGTTCAAGCACTTCACGATTTAGTCTTTTACATGTGGGTATACTTACAGACCAGGAAATGTCATCAGTTTGAAACGTACTATTTTATATACTACTCAACTCCGCTTAAAATAAAAAAAAAAAAAAAATCAGAAATACTAAGGGGACAAAAAACTCCAAACCTGCTTAGCAATTTCTACAGAAACGCAAAATGACCCCCAGAGTATCAGAAAGTACGATGTCCACAAGACTGAGGTGGGAACAAGAATACACTGAATATCCTAGAAAAATGTAAATCATAAATGTTGCTTTTTTTCAGCAATTTTTTTAATCTACTCAGGTAGTCCAGAATTTCAGCTCCACCAGCTGCATCTATCTGGTGATAGATTCACCAGATATGGCTTGTTTCTGTACCGTTTGTTCTACATATATCATGTAGAATTAAATCATGCAAGAATAGAATTAAATAATGCAAGTAATTCAGTTGGAGGGATAAATGTGTATATCTGAGGAGCAAGTGACAAAGGAAAATAGTCAAGACAAAATGGTGTTTTGGGGAGAAGAAAATCTCTTTCCAACTCCATAACAACTTTTATAGCTGTTGCCTATTCTAAGCTGATTGTGAGTCATAGGGACTCCACACTGCAGGCATTTAAAAAAAAAAAAAAAAGAGAGAGAGAGAAACTTTTTCCCCCCAGAGCTCTTTTGCTTGCAAATTTGACTTTCCCTTTTCCTAGCTCATTCTTGCAGATCCTCTGAGATGAGGGGGAAGGCTCTGCAGGAAAATAGGCCATCCATTTGGCATAGCATAGAAGAATTTTGTGAAATTACTTGCTCAGTTCTAACCGTGGGGTGGAGAGGGCTTGGGAGTGTGATTCTGCATGGCAGCCCTGTGTACAGTAGTTAGATTTGTATCAGCGAGACACGACAGGTCTGCCCTTGAGATTCTGCAGTGGCACAGTGCCAGCTGTTTGCCACGCTGATCTGTGTCTCTCCAGAGCAAAATCAAAACCTGCTGCCATGGTTCAGCTCTGGGTCAGACTCACAGCCAGATTACTGTTTGTTCTTGTTTTTGAATTGGAAATTACTTAAATTTTGTGAGGGAAGCTCGTTTCATGGCAATTCAGTCTAAAGCAGCACCATCTCTGCTACTTGTTCATTAAATGTAGGATTTCGGTCCCCGGATTAAACCTGCTTTGACCTTGGGACCATAGAATATAACTGTAGGCTTCAGTTAAGATAGATTCACAATCTGATAAACAAAACCATGCAACTACTTTTTAATTTAGACAAATACTATTTGCTTTTGCAAGCAAAGATTCTACCATGAGTTTCACTGGGATTTCATTCATCTTTATTGGTGGCATTTCACTTGATTTGCTGCCATTTGAGAGCCCTATAGGCAGTGCAGAGAAAGAAGACTAAAATAGTGGGTAAAAAATGGGAGAGGGAATTGCTAGTATAGAAGAAAATCTGCCACCATGTTTGTGTCTGTGCAATCTCTGTACATTTAAAAAATCTTCATGGAAATATCTAGAAAGGGAAAGAATGCAGAAAGTCCCAGAGGAAGAAGCATAGTCAGAATGTGTCCTAAAACAAGTGTATTACTGTAATTCAGTGGAGGTCTGAGCTCTGGCAAAGCTGTGGTTGCCCCTCCCTTGCTCTTTGTGGTCAGAGTGGAATTTGTAGGGCTTCAGGGCAAGAGCCACTGGTTTTAAATTGTACTCCTGATGAAGTTTTTTTTTGGTATGGAGTTGAGAGGTACAGTGTAGCGCTACCCAGTCCATCCTACCCAGTGATTACTGGTGAGCCCAGTGTTAGAGGTGCAGGCACTGCATTACACTGCTAATGCTTCCCAGCTCTCTTTCAAATTCAGGCACAGCACTGTCTTAGTCAGGACTGGCTAAAATCCTGGAAAATGATGTTTAGTTTCTTCTCCGGCATTTTTGTTAGTAAAACAAATATCTATTTTCCTTGCCCTGTTATGACATCTTTGGACAACTTTTTTATGCCCTCATATTGGAAACTGGATACTAGGGTAGTTGGATGATTAATCTGAACCAGTACAGCCATTCTTAAATAATTAGTGTGTTTCTGATAGCATCAAAAGAGAGTGCTTTTTAAAAAATTACACTAAAATGTTGCTCTGGGATATAATAAATAGCAAAGAGTTCCACTGTGTAACAAAACTATATATAAAATAGCTCTTCTGCCACCTTTGGGTTTCCCATCCTTAAAATTGGCAGAAAGCTTCATTATTTTTGTGCTAGAGGACAGGGATCAATAGGAATTTCTCACCTAATTTTTCTGGAGCATTTGTTCTTTTACATATTCTATTGTCAAGGAAGTGACAGCAGTTAAGAGGAGAATAAGACAGGCAAATATGAGCAGCTTTGTTTTGCTGTATGAAAGGTGTTGAAAGGAGACAAACCTCATAAAGTGGTAAAGAAACTCACTGTGTTTTATTTTTGTGATTTTGAAGGACCAAAACTTTCTCAGCACTCAGATTTGTTCTCTAAAATAAGGCAGCTTCAAAGGCTTTATAAATCGTGCTTGGATCTCCTTATGTTCTGTGACTGGCCGGCAAAGAAGCAGAGAAATGTTTACTGTGTGTGTGAAAGAGAAGGTATGCCGGAGAACCTGCTCTCAAGGGAACCCCCTACCTCTCTAAATAATCCATACCCTACTGAAAGAGAATGTTGGAGGGTTTTTTAATGCTCAGTATTTTTCTATTATTTGTTCCATTATTTATTCTGAAGTGACTTTCCAATTTGCAATGCCCTGAACAAGTGTGGTGCTCGCCTTGAGCTACCAGAGCAGAAATCTGGCTGCAAACTGCCTCCCCATCTGTCATGGAGTGAGGGAGAAAGATCCGAACTGGCGGGGATTTTTTTCCCCCTTTTCCCTTTGCTTCTGTTGCCAGACGGGGAAAACGGGAACTGGCCCATGAGTTATTGAGTTAATGTAGGGCCACGGAGTTGGAGACCCCCAGATTGTAGAGACTGAAATCGAAATACCCCTTGGGTGCCTGATGAATGCATTGCGGCAGGCGTTTCCTTCCCTTTACAGCTGCCTGCTGCCATCCCTCACAGCTTATGCAAACGCACCATGCCCCGGTGCAGCAAGGCTGCTCTGAAGTACTTAGTAAACTTTCAGCCTCCTGGAGGAGGCTTGTCTTAGTAAAGTTGGTTAGATAAGTTTGATGCCACTGCTCAGTGGGAGAACATCTACTGCCTCTTCAAAGAACCCCCTGTTTCTGGACCCACTTGCCTATAGCTCCTTGTTATATATTAGGATTTCTCAGTGTGCATGAATCTGTGCCCAGGACTGTGTGCTTTCTGCTCATTGACTGGCTTCTTCCCCCTTCTATCCCCCATTACCTTTCCATGTTTTTCTGAATATCAGATAATTCTGAATAACAGCAAAAGCAATGTATTTTACCACCTTCTTGTTCCCAAACCTCTCCTATATCCAGTGCAAAATAGCTGGAGATGCTTTTGAGCTGACAGTCATCACCTTTCATCCAAGGCATAAAACTGCAGCTTGTACCTTCCATTGTTTCTGACCCTGAGGTGGGATAACCTGGAGCCAAACCCCCTGAACCATGGCCTAAGACTGCTTCAAAATGCTCCATTATCACCTTTCATTTGTGTCTTGAGAAGATGTTGGTCTAGTAAAACACCATTCTGTCCCTCTGCCTCTGCAAACTTGAAAGCATTTACTCCCTCATACAAACTTTAGGACTTGCTCCTGTCCATTGGGGCAGCCTGATCTCATTTAGAAGAGATGAATGTCAGGCTGCTGGTGTCCTGAAGGAGCAGCAATGTTTGATGGGGCAGAATGTTTACAACTAGTCCTGCTTGCAGGATGAGGTAAATTATGAGGAAAAATGGGCCTGTCCCCTCTTTGTCAAGCTGCACACTCAAGTGAGGCTCTGAGATTGATGTGTTAACAAACTGTGACCCAGACTGTGATTCAGCCAGTGGTGTCCAACTTGCATGTTGGATTTGCACTTTTTTATATATCTTTAAAAAAGGTATTCCCTCCTTGTTCACAGCAGAGTTCTTTTGTTTGTTGGATAGCTGCTATTTATCCATCATACTAAAGATGTCTTACTTGCTCAAAATTTTAAAGTATCTGGGCTTTTAGATCAACCGTTCATTCATTTTACTACTCATGAGCATACAGATAAATAGCTCTGACTGGTTAAAAAACAACTGAGGCTTAACTAAGGTCAACTCTTTTAAGGTGTAAGGGGCCATGTAGATTCCTGCAGCTGCTGAACTGGGGGTTGCAGACACATCTGTAATTTACTGGTGCTGTTTATTAGTAAAGACTAAGCTCAGCAATGTCCAGGAAGTCCTTATCTTCATTTCTTGTGCTTCTCATGCTCCTGCCACTCCTCCATGAGCCAGAGCTGGAGGGGCAGCTGCATATTGGCCCAGGGCCCCTTCCTCTGTAAAATTTGGCATTTCATTGAGACATAAAGTTACCTTCTTTCTCTAACCGGTGTTTCATCTATCACACAGCTGTTTCTGTGATATTTTGGGTCTGATGCTTCACTACCACATTATTCTGAAAATAGCATGAGGTTTGCCCTGATAATTTGTGACTTCCATGTCCAGACTTGAGCATTATGGGGGTCCTAGAAAGGAAGCTGTGTAGGCAAGACCAAAAGCAGCTGTAAACTGTGAAATAATAAGTATCAGACAAAATACAGTACTGCAGCTACTAGATGTATTTTAAAAGTGGAAACATCTATGTTTAATTGCATTTAAAGTACGTAGTGAGAAACCACAGTTATACATTTCTATAACAAACCTTTACATCTGAAGTCAGAATTATACAAAAAAAAAGTGCTCATTATATATGGTCAAAATAACTGAGGCAAAATTTTGACAACATCATTTAAATATCAGCATCTGGACCCTGTCAGCAACACTCTAAACTCAGGCTGAATAATGTCAGTGACAATCATTGTTTTTCCTTGGTTTACCCAAAAACAATAACCCAAAAACTGTTTTAGTTTTGTTTGTTGGCCTTTTTCTTTTTTTGCATAGCTTTCAATATTGCTGCACTCTCACCTCTGCATATTGCAAGCCCATATCAGTTCCAAGATAATTTCTTTAAAGTTCTGAATATTTTAAATCCAGTTCTCCTCAAATACATAATATATATTTTCTACCAATTATAAATACATATTTTTATTAATCTGATTTCAATAACATGCATTTGTATAATTACTGTACAATCAAAATAGACATTGACTTTACACAGTGTGTATGCTTTTATGTCAGCAATATTGTTCAGACACACTGCTCAACAAATCAAGCAAATAGGGAAATAATAAGGAAAAAGGAAGAAGAAAATCTCTGTGAGGAAACATAATCTCACAGTGNAAAAAAAAAAAAGGAAAAATACTTATTAGAAAAAGGGAAAGGGTTTATTACTACATAGAAAATCCCCACAATAGTTGAAACACACTTTAGGAACTAATAAACATGTTAAATAGAATTGTGCCAATTACGCAGTGTCTAAGCATCTGCTTGCTCTTAATTAGATGGGGAGGTGAATGACCACTGTTTATTTTCATTTTCCTCATTAATTATGAAAAACTGCGTTCAATTCATCTTGCATGGTGAGAGACTGGCTGCGCAGATGTAAGTCATAAGGGAAGTGGCTCTCTGTAGGCAACCTGAACATCGAGCTCTGCCCAAGGGGACCCCTGGGTGGCACTGCACAATAATGCATGCCATAATTGTAATTTTTGCCATAGTCCAAGCTTTCTTCTTGCTTCAGGGAAAATATCCCATTATAGTTAATTGGGGGAGGACTTAAGGGACCTTCAAACTGTGGGCTGGCGCACTCCGGGGAAGCGCTTTCATAGAAGGACTCATAAGCACTGCAGTAATTGTAAGGTTTCATGGACTTGGAGTTGTCTAGGGTCCCATGCCCTGGTGGGGTGCCAAGTTCTGGGCTGTGGTAGGGTGGATAGAAGGTGGAGTAGGGCGTGCGGGCATGATGGGCCCCTTCACCCGCCTGGCCCATTAGGAAACTTCTGGCATTCAGCTGCAAGCATCCTGCCACCAAGTTTGTAGTTGGCTGGGACAGACCCTTGCACAAGTTTTGGACAAAGGTGAGCAGGTCAGGTCTCTTGCCAATTCGCAGGATTTCAGAAAGAGCCCAAATATAGTTCTTGGCTAGTCTTAAAGTTTCTATTTTGGACAGTTTCTGTGTTTTAGAATAACAAGGGACCACTTTCCTTAAATTGTCCAGGGCATCGTTAAGGCCATGCATGCGATTTCTCTCTCTAGCGTTGGCTTCTTGTCGCCTGAATTTGATCCTTTCCATTCTTATCTTGCTTGTCTTTTTTTTCCGAAGGCCCCTTCTCCTAGGCAAGCCATTCTCATCCTCCTCTTCTCTCTCTTCCTCTTCTTCCTCTTTTTCTGTGTCTTCTCCAGGAGATCTTTTAATACTCTTTCCTCGGAGCACAATCTGCTTTGAAAAGCTTTCTGGGTTCTTCATTTGCTTTTGGTCATCGCTTTCTCTTGAAAACTTTCTACACATCTGGGATTCTGGCATTACAACAGACTCATCAAATGGTAGTGTTAACATGGTTCTATAACCTTAAGTTACCTGAAAGAATGCCAGTACAGTGTTTAAAAATATTTCCATTTTTAAAGTTTCCCAACTCATGCACACAGCCTCATGCACCTTTCTTGTGTATGCATATACGCTCTCTATATATGAGTGTGTGTGTGTATATAAATGCACAATCTATATTTTTGCATAAAATGCCACTTGCAAATGCCCACTTTTTCAAACATAAAAGCTGCTAAGAATTCTAAAATCACTTAAAACACTGGACCTTGAAATTAAAAAGACACATTTCTCACAGATAAGTATAGAGTAAATCATTGTTTAAAATAAACAGTTAACTCCCTGCTCATTTATTTTATTTTTAAACAACCCCTTCAAACTCTCACAATCATGGAATTGAAAGAAATGCAAAACATGATAAAGCTATAAAGAAATTTCATTAATCCAAATTCTCCTGGGTAGAAAAATGAGCAGAGCAAGTGCAGTCTTAAAATCTGAAGAGCCATACGTCTATTACCTGAGAGTATATTAAAATCACTTTTTGACTTATACCTCAAAGTTGTAGGGTTTTTTTTCCTTGATGTTCCTTCCTTTATGTATCAAAATATTGAACTCCAGTAAGTTACAGTAAGTGAGAAGAAAAAAATAATGGAACATCCCCCATGATCACTCAGCTAGCAAAATAACTAAAAACAAAGCAGTTTTTCGGATGTTTTATATTAAAATCACATATTGCTTTTTTCATATTAAGGCAAAAATGGGAATTATCTAGCCCTAAATTTATTGGGATTAGAGTTAGGAAATAAAATACCCCTACCATTTTTTTTTCCTTTTCCAAGCAAAAATTATAATTGATATTTTCTGCTTAGTTAGAATCAACTTATTAGCTTTTTCTCTTTTTCTTTTCTCCTTTCTTTTCATCCCCATCAGTTGTGGGGCGGGGGGGAGGGAGGTGAAAAATTCCCTGCACGCTATAGCAGTGTTTATGTTCTGCGAGGCTCAGATGTCTTCCTCCAGCTCTTAGCTGACAGAAGCGGTCTGTAGATTCTGACTGCAATCCTGCACGTGTGCTCAGAATCCAGCCTGGAATGGAAAAAATAATTTCCTTTTCCCAATTACTTTGCTTTTGTTTGCAGTTTGGGAGCAGCAAAAGCTTGGATCCCATGTTCTTCAAAGAGGCAAGCAAAGCAAATGCAGGGACTTTTTTTAGTAGAAAAAAACTAAACAAAAACCCCGGTCACAGACTAACTCTATCAGTATTGTCTACACACTTGCAATATTACATAAAAGCAATGAAAGTTTGCAATTGCATCAGAAGAATAAAATGTTAGGAGAAGTTATTAGACAGTAAATAGCATACATAAAATACAAGACAATGATACTGTATCTTTAAACACTTGCATGCACACCCAGCACCAACTGAAATATATCTTTATTTGTATTACCTTAGCTTTTTATTTCATTCAACAATCAGTTTTCATTTTTTGCCTTCCAAATCTTTTCAGTCTGAATGTCGCATCGTCTCCTGGAGTCTAGATCTGTGTGTATCTGCACTATCTCATTGATCTCTAAAAAGTGACATTGATGCCAACTGCCAGAGCTGGTACCCATGCCATCTGCTAGTGACGTCACGGGGCAGAGAAAACCACGTGAGCCTTTCTCCTGGGACCTTCATTCTGCACTGATCATCTGGCATCTCTCTAAGTGGGTACCAGCATTCACGTATCAACACAGAAGGTTAGACTGATAGAAAAAAGAAAAAAAAAACCTGCACCAGCATTTCACATACAGTAGGTGCATTTCCACTGTAGTTGCTTCTTTTTAGCAGTCTAGCTGCATGGATAAACATGCCAACATTTGGTGCTATCTCTGCCTACAGGTACAGCTGCCCTGTGGTTATTAATACAGTCTTATTTATATGAGAAATGCTTTCTTGTATTGATCTTAGTCCCTCCAGTGCACCTGGTACGCAGGGGCAAAAAAGAAAAGGCAAGAAAAGGAAGGCAGAAATGGGGAAGTAATGCTGGCGCTATAACGTATAGCATGGTCACAAAAAGTGATTTTGTGTGATGGTGCTGGAAGTGATTTTTGGGGTGTGGTGATTTTTTGAATGCAGCTTGTTGCCCCAGAGCACAGTAAAACAGGAACAAACCTCTTGCTGTCTGTAAGAAATCCTCCCCTCATATCCCTTGACAGTTTTTGACAATGCCAAAAGAAGAGAAGCATTTCTGGAAAACTGGACATAGAATATGAAGATTTAACAAATTATGCCTTTTCCTCAGAAGTGTGTGACAGGGCTCACTGGTTCCTGTCCTGCTCTGGCACATTGCAAAGTGAATGGGGTGCACCTGTTCACAGGTGTAACTTTGGATGCTCAAAGGGTCTGCCCCTCTGCTGAATTTTCTCTAGTCTGCCTGGCCTTTTTGTGAATGTTTCCTCAAAATATCTTCAGAAACTGAGGTCATTCCCTTTGGAAACCTGCTCTTCCTCCTCCTAAAACTCTCCCCCTGCTCTTCCATTTTCATCCCTGGCTGCTCCTTTCTTCATGCCCTTGTTTCTCCAGCCAGCTGCCTCTCCTGTACTCCCTGCTCTTCCCCTTTAACCCTTTTGTCTCTTTCGACAGGCAGAAACAACTGTCAAATGAAGCTGACAAAGACTCTCAGCTCAGCTTTGCCATGGAGCTTATGGCAAAGTCCACTCCACCTTGGTGTGTTTGAGGGTTTGTTTTTTTGTTGTTGTTGTTTGTTTTGTTTGGTTTGGTTTTTTTTATGTTTGGGGTTTTTCTTGTTTTGTTTTGCATTTGTTGTGGGTTTTATTAATTTTTTGTTGTTTATTTTTTTTGTATTTTGGGGGTTTGGTGGTGGGTNGTTGGTTGTGGGTTTTGGTTTTTTTTTTTTTTTTTTTGTTAGTTTGTGGTGGGTGTTTTTTGGTTTTTTGTTTGTTTTTTGGCTTTTTTGTTTTGTTTGTTTGATTTTTAATTTAAGGAGTGGCAGTATCAAGCAAGTTACGGGAGGAATGACATCTTAGAAATATTTTTTTTTAATTTTGCATTCATTATTATCATGTATCACTGTTTCTTTGTGACTAAATAATCTCTATTTTAAAATACTGAGCAGTGGAATATGATTGTATTATTAAAATAATCCCTGGAAGAGCTGCTATTGTTATGAGTCCATGTCCGCATTTCCATTATAAATCCTGTTTTTGAAGGATTTATATTTCATAGGCTTTAATTCACATTTTGCCCAAGCTTGGCATTTATGTTCCCAGCCCTGATCCAATTATTATATTTTTTTTCCCACAAAGTTTCATTTGAATCTGTTTAGACATTTTTTGATTAGAGAGGGGAATAAAATATAAGGCAGCAACAGCAGAAAAACACATGTGTGGGGAGAGTTCTTTTGTACGTCTACATATATGTACTCAATTATTTTAGAGTCTTTCATTCAAAAAAATATAAAAGAGCCCTCACACCAAGCTTTGTTTTTTTTTAAGAAGTGAGACATCAGTTCACTATTCTTTTATTTTAAATTTTATTTTTTAAGGAAAATGTATTTGAAATGACAAAGATGTTAAAACTCAAAGGGAAACTGTCCAAAAGGAGACAGCACTGTACTGTTCATAACATTTTATCACAAATGTTGCAGTCTAGTAACAGAGGAGAGGGTAGAATCCCATTATTCTCAATAGAAATTTATGTATTAAGATTTATATTGTGAAAGATCCTAAGGGTTGTCAACCTTTTCAAGGATTCTTCATATTGAGGATTATACAATGCATGATTAAGTATGAAAAGTCCTGAATAACCAAACCCTGCTTTAATACATACAAAAAATACTATGAGAAATTGAAGGAAAGCTTGACATTTTTGTGGTCCTGTGTTAAGGGAAGGACCAACAAAATTTTGACTTATATCACTCAGACTCCAAAATACACTTTTGCAAAGATATTTTCTCCATCATTTTTTCTTATTGAAGTAGTTGGTTATTTTTTAAAAAACTACTCAAATGCATTTTTAATGGCTTTTATACTGCTACTAAAAACCAAAATGGATTAATTTGTGTTAAGGGATTCCCCTTGTAGCAGTTAACATTATATTTTTGCAGATTCTTAATCCATCATTTGACCTTTTTAATATTTTCAAATAAATAGTGAAGAAACAAAACAGCTGAGATATCAAGGTTTAAAAAGCCTCTACTGTGCATGCATAATAACTTTTCATAAGGATTTTACTACGCATTTTGTATTATGGATCCATGGTATGCAAATGTGTACTGCTGTTAATATGCATTCACAGCATACCCGATAACTGCTGCTTTGCTGTCTACTGTGAATGCATGTTAAGAATAGTACACAAAATACAGTAAAATGCAGGCTACAGAATGGAGGCACAACACCAAATATGTTACTGAACACTTATTGCAATTTTTTTTCTGTACCCAGACTCTGTAGTTTTGAACTAAAAGTGAATATATTTCAAATGCGATATAATACATTTTACACAACCAAATGTTAATAGATTCATTGAAATAATACTGAGTCACTGACAGATTCACTGAAATAACACTGAGTTCAAAGGACTGCAGAACCTCCATGATGCATCAAGGGGACTGATCCGAAGTGCACTTCAGTCAATGGGAATACTTCAAGTAACTTTAATATGCTTTCATCAGAGCCCCAGTGAATGTTTCTACTCTTTTTTTTCTCCTTTTTTTTTTTTCTATTTTTAAACATTTTTTTCCCATCATCCTCTCCCACCCTGTTCTAGCTGGCCCATATATCATCCTGTTTTGCTGAAACAGGAAACCACATCACATTAAGGAACTCAGGAACATTTTGGAGTGTGGTAGTCTTGGTTGTTTGCTGGAAGCAATGGGACCTCATGGGAAGCAGGAAAGCATTCAGAAGGGGAAGTTAGCTAAATCTTTTCATCTTTCAAATGTATGCACTGGACATTATTGCATCTTATTCACAGTGATGGTCCTGTGATGCCAGGCTCCCTCTTGCACACTCATGATCTGATGTGAGTTTGTCTTCCTGCCATAGCATCCACAGCTCAAACACTCGGTAGCTTCTGCCTTGAGAGCAAAATTGAGGAAAATATATTTTTAGTGCATCTTAAATTACCAAGGCAGACCACAAGGGGCAAATAGATGGGTAACAGCGTGGAAAACAATGGCTCCAGTCTCCTACTGAGTTTAATCCTCAGAAGGAGGTGGAAATATCTGTTTGGCGGGTTTTTTTGTGTATGGTTTTGGTTTTTGGTTTGGTTAGGTTCTGTTTGTTTTGGTGATTTTTTGGTGTGTGTGTCTGTATTTTATTTATTTTCTGTTTGTTTGTTTGTTTTGTTTTACAAAGAGGATGCTATCTTGGGCAGGGACTCTGGTCTGCAAACCTCAATGAGTTTCAGACTGGTCAGAACTGGGACACTCTGGTGAAGGCAGGACTGTGTCCCTACAAAAGGAGCTGCTGGGGAAAGAACCAGACCATTGTGCCATTTGCATGTTGCATGCCAGCTGCCTATCCTGTGTGCAGCTAGCACACCATGGGATGTGTGATGTGTGTCCCTCCCATCCTGGGAAGACCCAGCCTTCTTCTGCCTCTCTGTGTTCCCAGTATGCTGTCATGGACCACTGACTGCTTTATGAGGGGAACATGCCGTTCCCATCATGTTGACTAAGTCCTCTCCCACCAGTGCTAAGATGATATACAACTTTCTCCCAGGAGAGATTAAAGAAGATACGAATAACGACTCTCTGGCTTCAGAGAAATAAACTACTTTAGCTCAAGAGGATTTGGTTCAGTCTGAAAATGTAATTTTTAACCTATCTGCTAATGTGGTAAGACATAAATGTGCTTTGCCTTAAACCTCCTCTAATGAGGATGTACTTCTCACTCTAATCAGGCATCCTTAGTTCAAATTTTGAATAGGCTTTAGAGACAAATATGAAAGAGCTGTAAAGGGATTAGTTACTGTATTTTAGTGGGAGTCGCTTGAGTAAGACTTGAATTTAGAATCTGAAAATGATCTCTAACACTAATTGTTTATGGTTAATCAAAAATTAGTTGGTGACCAGAAATTACTCTAAGATTTCTGCACCATTTGACTAGAACAGGTCTAGTGTGGGTCATTTTTATGTGACATACATTTGTCATAGTTTTATTAATTTTGAGTTACTTCTGGTTCACACCAATATAAATTAGTTGAGAGATGGTGAGCCAAATTATCTAAAAGAGAAAATACATTTGATTTCCTAAATTAATAAAATGCTTTCCACCTAGATAAGTAAAGGCACAGTATAGCCTGAAAATTTTATCACCAGATATAAGGTGATATGTACCTTATATCTGGATTTAAGATTCTTCTCTCCTTGAGATAAAATATTCTAGTCAGACCAGTCATGTAGCTGTATCACTTCTTAAAACTCCAGGGCATTAAGATCACTGCTATTGTTTTGCAGTGTGAAGCAGTCCTACAGTACATCTGAAAAACATGTTTTTTTCATTCATACTTGGATACTGGCATTGTCACATTCTCTGTTACTCTGTCTTGAGGATGTTCTGAGCTAAGTAAATTCAGTAGCCTTGAGAAGCTGCAACAGGGACACTTGGCTGTAGCATGCACCCCAACACTGCTGATCAGCGTTCCCTCCTTAATGGCAATCTCTGTCAAACAACTACTGCTCCTTTTCTTCTGCCGAGGCCTACAGTGATTCACAGGCATGCTTCCTCTGTGTTTCCATTTTGAGACTTTCAGTCCCCATCAACGCCTGTTTTATGATGGACCTTGCAGCTAGTCCCTTTTGGCAGATATAGTGTGGGGGTGTGTGACCCCAAAAGAGACCTACACTGCTCCCCCTCCCATAAGCAGACCCCAAGGCTATGATGTATGCTTTTTCTTCCATAAACTTGCTTGCAAATTCTCTGAAGTTAGTGGGCTGCTTTCCTCTCCCCATTGCAAATTTCCCTCAGCAAGAAGTGACTGATGAGATATTCTCCTTAGATCACCTGTATGGATGTTCCAAATCCTTTTTTCTCCTTTTCTGCAGCCCTCTCCCTGTAACAAGGTTATCCATGACCTATGGAGTGATAATGTGCAGTGTTCCACATGGGTGAAGTCATGCTGAGGCAAAGCACCTCATGAAGTGGTGGGAGCCCTGAGCATGTGGCAACTGCTAATCCAGAAGAGCAGAGTGGCCTTACAGAGAGCACATGCCACAATGAGCAGTTTGCTTAGGACTATAAATCATATATATGGTGCATTCTATATGCATTCTATAAATTAAACGTGAGATGAAAGGAAACAGAAAGGTTGAATTAGTTAGGACTTGACAGAAATGTAAAATACAACCTAAGCATAACGTTACCTTCTGTTGAAAAATTCTCTCCCAGGAAATTTTAAGATAATTTGTAAGGCGAACTTTGTAAAAGTTCCTTGCAAACTTTGTATGAAAGTTTGACACTTCCATTATTTGCAGCAAACCTTTGAAACTCAGCAGGGAGGAAGCCCTCATGTTACTGAAGTGACTTTTGTTTACCTCCATGAAACCTCACTAAGTTGGAGCACACTCCTAACTAAAAATCATCATTTCCTTTCTCTTATATGCACTCCTCAGGCAAATTTTATCAGCATGCTGAAACACATGAACACCGTAGTAAAATAAATAAATGATAATAAACCCACCTCCAAACTTAGAAATATTAAGTGTGGAGCAGGATAACTCAAGCTTATTGTAATTGAAATATGTGCTCCTTATGGTTTGCTTTTTATTATCTAAATTTGTAACTCTCCTTGGACAGGGCTTTTCCTGAGATACTGGTCTGATGAAGATAAGTAGGTTTTCATTCAAAAAGCAGAAAAGTTGTGCAATCAGGCATCCCAACCTGTTAATTAACTATGGCCTCCCTTACATTTCCAAGTCTGTGTCATACTTCTGGCTGCTTCTAGCATCTGTGATTACCAAATAACATCTGCAACATGTGATAATACTTTAAAACCTCACTGGAGATATTTCCTTATTGAAAAGAAAGTAAGTTGGGGTAAAAAGAGCAAAAGCAAAATAAACCTAAGCTAGTGCCAGAATTAAATGTTTATAACACTGCTATGAAGCAGGGAAATCCTAAATTTTAGGAGTAAAAGGGAGGCATAAGGATCTTACAGCACCAATCCTGAACTTTTTTCCACTGATTCAAAATGCTTGATGCAAATATTAGGAGTAATCAAGAGCCTAACGTCTGTTTGATAAACACTCCAGAAATTATTTTTCAAAAAGCGATTAAATGAAGTGTACAGTCACTGAATCATCTAGTCTTCCTGCTTCTTCCTGTTCCACAAAACTGTATGCATCATCCTTATGCATGATTTGAAGATGGACAGCAATATACTTTGGAGGATCTTGACCATCCCATTTTACATCAAGGCATGGATTTTGTCACAGCTGAGTGTGGAACATGAGTCATTTGAGGTCTTTTACCCACAGGACCAATTTTCCCCTGACCGTCCTGAAGATTTGATGGTGAAACTTGACTGCAAATAGAACAGAATTCTATAAAACTCTTTTCTGGACTCAATCCCCAAGCTTCTGAGAAAGTGAAAGGCACAGCCAATTTCACCTCAGCTGTAAAATGATGCTGAATTCAGATAGGGCTTTAATGACACTTTTCCAAATCATTTTGTAAAACTAGTATTTAAAAAACATTTTTTTTTTCAGTGATGAATGAACAATTCTATTACTTCTAGCTGCATATCTACTTTTAGAATAATTGGTGTTTCTCATCTTTATAAAAACCCATTTTTATATGCTTTTCACTGAGTTTGCTCAACAAGTGGACACACTGATCTTGTAAGCTGTAAATTCCTTGGATTCTTAGCCTAAAACAGAGGAGAATTAAGATGAAATCACCTATCTATTCAAGTATACAACTAAAGAAATAGAGCTTAAGAAGGGATTTTGTGTACATCTGCATAGATGTTTTTTATATGTAGATACCTTCTCAGAAACAGCATTGTCTAAACAGCCGGTTAAGTTTGCCAATATCAACATAAAGTTGTGATCTGCTGCAAAGAGGTGAGGTTATCCTGTACTTTACAAGATAAACTGAACAGTAATTTCTGTAATTGCCATCTCTTATGTCTAAGTAAACTCCAAGGAGTTGTGTAAACCCTAGAGCTTGCCAGCTTCCCTGTCCACCAGTCATCATGAAAATCAGTGCTTCATGCCCCAGTCTGAATACATGGTGTTGGTTTTGAAGGTAACTACAATACAAAATGGTCTCACTTGACAGGATGTGCAAAGCAAATTGAGTAGTATATTTTGGCAGCCTGGAGTTTTCATTTCAGTCTTTTGGCTGACTGAAACGCCAAATAGTTTAAAACAACCATGGCCAGAATGCACCTAGAAGTTTGGCAAAAAGCCTTTCTTTCTGGCCAAATTCTCTTCCTTAAGAAGAGAGTGTGGCTTGCTGAGCCCAAATCCTGCTTATGTTTTCCCTCCTTTGTTCTGCTTGATTTGTGTGGCCCTACTGGGAGCCTATATCTTTAAGCTCCTGAAGTACTGGGAAAAGTTCATAAAGGGCATAGTGTGCAAAACACTGAAACAGTCAGTGGACAGCAGAAACAGCACTGAATATGCATATGTTTTTGCAAGTTAAGAATCCTTTCTTTTCCCCCCTCCCACTGTATTGTTTGTAGTGTCAGCCAGTATGTATTTGATGTATCTGGCCTTGTTCTGGTTTCTTTCTGATCATCTTTAACTCAGTTTCTGGTTTTGGAGAAATATTTCTTGCAGTTCAGTTCTTATTACTGCACTGTTATCAGGAGAGGGAAAAAAAAGCACCTTACAAAGTGCTCAAAACATGCTTTCTGAAGAGTGTAGTATCGTATGTTCAGGGCTTCATTTTTGTATTCAGGAATTTTATGCATGATTTAGATTGAAATTTGAAGTGCACTTTCTGCCTAGAGAGATGTGCTGGCTTCTGCATTTGGACCTGTAAGACATCTTGCTATGTAAAGCCATCTAGGTAAAATTTATCTCAAAAGGGTACTTTGTAACGAATTTTGAAGACAGCTGATGTCAGCAGATGGTAACTGGAGTAAGGTCTTGAACAGTGTGAATACAGGCAGTGCAGTAAAAATGTGGTGAGGTGATGGAGGAAATGCACTCAGTGTTACAGCATGGGGCCAAATCCTGAGAGACTCAGAATTCCTGCACTGTGTCTTGAAGGCTGGGTGTTGGAAGAGTGAAATCTCTGAGGCTCAGGTTGGTGGGGTTTAGTGTAAATATTGCTTTCCATTCAGTTTTTTATTCATTTAGTCGCACAGGCTAATACTAATGAGTTTCTTTGCAGAGACTGTGCAAATGCTCTTAACTCCCATAGAAACAGAAATCTTGACTATGAAGAAAATATTTGGAATACAACCTTGTAGCATAAAGTGGGGGGGAAAAAAAAAGAAAAAAAAAAGAAAGAAAAAAAAAAAGAAAGGAAAATATTTCCTATGAGAAGTTTGTATATATTTTTTGGCATAAAAATTTGAGTATTAAGAGCAGTAAAATGAAATTTTATTCTGAGAATAAGATATTTAGGAAAAGCAAGATCTTTAAGTATTTTCAAAGAGATTCAAAAGGATGCTTCTTTTGAAAATCACATATAATACAGAAAATCAGAACCAGAAGATTTTTTTAAATAATTGATATGAAACAAATATTTACTGAAAATTTTACATTGTAGAACACATTTTTTCACTTTTATTTCATATTGAAATGAAAGAAAATTTAGAAAAGCAATCTTTCTTCAAACAAAGGAATGTCTCAGTTTGTCTAATGCACTGAAATCCTTATAGCACCTGGCTTAAAGCATTATGTCCAAAAGGCAAACCTCTTTCAGCCATGTATTATGGATTTGCAGTTTTCACTTTTTTAAATCCATTTCTCTATCATTTATGATATACTATAATGCAGACAGTCTATTCTTCTTATTTAACTACCATGCCTAAATGTTTCTACATGCTCCCTAAATATCTATCTTTTTTAAATCATCAGCAATTCTCTGAAGTAGCAATTCAGGCTCCCTTATACCCTCAATTCCATTTTACCAAACACAACACAAAAAAGATAGCCTTTGTTTAAAAGTTTAATGTTCTTAATTAGTAGAATTGTCAGACTAATTAGGATACCAATTAGAATTGTCAGGGATATCGTTAATTTAGAAGTGCTGTGGTCTAGTGTTAATCGCTATTAAAACTTACAGTTTGTGAAAGAGAGGGAGCAAGGAGATGAATACACACATGCAAACTCCCTCTCCTCTCATTTTAAATGTTAAGGGTCCATAATGTTCCATGCTGTCAGGGTATACTTAGGGACTGTTTAATCCATGGAGGTATTCATGAAAAGTTAATAACTCTTCATGCATAAAGGTAGCACTACAGAATAAAAACTATTAAAATGGTGAAATCCCATCAGTGGCTGGAAAAAATAGCACCAAGGACTTCTTATTTGAGTTGTGCAAGAGAAATTCACTTTCCTTGCTTTTACTTTCAGTACTTGTGAAAGTTACTTTGCAATTCTTACAGCACATGGCAAATAAATATCTTAGAGCACTGGGTGAACTGAAATTAAGTTTCAGTGCCTGCTGGTTCACTGAGTGTTTCATGGAGGAGCTAGCGCTCAAGTTCCTGTGGTGAATCAAATGTACAGTGGAAATACACTGAGTGTTCAGCAATGTTCACTCTCTGCATCTAACCCACACACACATGTACCCTTCCCATCAACCTCATTCTAAATTCTAAGCGATGAGACAATCATTGAGTGAAACAATTTTACTTTTCAAACTCTCAGGAAAATAATGGAACTCGTATTGAGACTACATATTTAAAACATATGTTCCTGACTAAAACCATAAGGGACCAGTTCCCAGAGGTGGATGCTTGAATATTGCTGTAAATTCCATGCACACTGCTACCACATGCACATAACCCAGCTTATTTCTGCAAGTGATTATATCTGTAAGTGATTAGGAGAAAAGTGTGCTCAGGCAGCTAGAGAAGCATGTGAGAGCCTGGTGTGTCCAAGTCCCAAGCACAAACATAATGTTTTTGTTCCCTAGGCACAAATACATTTTCCACTTTCATGTTTTTTCTAGTTGGGCTGATTGTCTTCTCAAATATCTTACTGGTGATAGATTGAGGCAAGAGTAATGCTGCTGGTGACTATCTGGGGCAATGGTGGTGTCAGCTAGACTGAGGGCAGGGCAGAAAAATAAAAGGTCCATGACACTGCTGCCTATGGGTGTTTTATAGGTTTGTTTGTTTTGTTGGCTAGACTTCGCAAACGAAGATGTTGGGCTAAGCCTGCGCAATGGATTTTTTTTTTTTAGGTGAGGCACAGTGTGCGCGGAACTGGCCCCACCCCCTTTACTCCTGAGGTTCATTTTGCCATGGCCGAGCAGCTTGGACAGTAACAGAGAGTTCCTCAGGATTTGAACCGGCATCCTCAGAGGAGGAGCCAGCCCCAGAGGCGGTGACTTACACCACGCGGCCAACGCCTGCCTTTATAGGTAATGCAGCACAGTATAAACATTTTTGCTGTTTCTTCACAGACCAGCCCAGCTCAAGTATTTATCTACAGCACATCTAGTTCAAAGTCTGATAAAATCCATCCAGACTCAACTGTGTTTTCTATTCCAGAGAAATCGAATTATTCATTTTTATGTAAGTCGGATGTTTAAGTTGTAGTGTACGGTTAAAAAAAAAACAACAAACAACTTTATGTTGGTCAAATCTCGTGTGCTAATGCTTTTTTAATCTCTGTTAATGTCAAGCTACAGTCAAATATGACAAACACGTCTTTGCTCTTGCAGAAGAAAAGGTGTGAATTTACATGCTTTATAGAGGAAAAGTGATTTAAGGATCAGCTACAAACTTAACCTTCATAGTTTCTATTGTGTTACTGCATAAAGATAAATTTGATCCTGGATAAGTAAAATGCTTAAAAAGAAAAATAATTAAGTCACAGTAAAATTAATTCACTGATGGAAAAATTACTTAACTAAAAGACAGTATTTTCATACAGTTTTTCACTAAGTAAGCTTGCTAGGAAATGTTAAAGAACTACATACAAACCTATTTTGCTCTCTGCTCCTTACAATAGAGGTTAATTCAAAGATAAAGGATGAAGTGAAAATTAGCAATTAATTACAAAGAAAAATGCCCCAGACCTTTTTTTCCCTTTGTAAAGTATACGTTTACAAACTTGTAAGAATCCTCCACACACACTAGTTGTTTTGGGTTTTCTTGGGGGTTTGTTTGGGTATTTTTGTTGTTTGTTTGTTTGTTGGGGGTTTTTGTTTTGGTTTTGTTTTGGTTTGTTTGGTTTTGGTTTTGGTTTTTTCTTAATTTTTTTAGGGATTTTTATTGACCATGGGTTTTATTTATTTATTTGTCAGGTCAGTTCAAGACTTTGTTTTTGAGATGCCTAAAACACTATAGGCAATGTGGTCAAGCCAATGTGAGACCATTAGGATTTTTTAAATCCCATCAAAAGTTCACTTCAAATCTGTCAGTCCTATTTTCAATGAGAATTTTTACAATTAAAGAATGAAAAGAGATTCCTGTAATTTTAGACTTGTGCAATGTTTGTGCTCTCAGCCACATATTTCACACCATAGCTTCAGGTCTTTGCCACCTAATCTCACAGAGCCCAATTTTATTAATATTATTTTCATTTTGTCCAGACAGACACATCCATCCACAGTTATTCTAGGGATAACAGTGTGGGTAGGAGCTTTTCATTGAGCTCAGGTCCAGGTGGATTTTGCTTGGCACCACCACCATGATGGGCAATGAATTACAGCCTTGCATGTAAAAGTGAAGCTTGGCAAGGGCTCACCCAGTTTACTACTCACTAGCTGCCAGACAGAAAGACAACTACCCAGCTCGCTTTTAAAGAACAGAAGGAGGAGGCAACAGTTTCTCCTGTGCTGTCTAAACTAAGTTCAGTGAATCACCTTCTGTTACTTTCCATCAACTATGTGTGCATCGAAGATAAGCTGCTTAGAACAGACAATTTTTTGGTGGCTGATATTAGATTTTTTGGTGGCTAATATTAGATAAATTGAATTCTACTGTAAGTCTTTGCATGATCAGAACTAGAGCTAGTTGGAGATCACCCACCTGAACAATTTCCTCATGATAAAGCTGTTCTCACAAATCAGAATTTTCTTGGGCATGTTTCATCATTAATGAAATCTATTGACTATCTTCTCAGTAGGTAGGGGGGTTCCTTTGTGGGGTCCCAACAGGAACAATCTGTTAATAGAGCTGTTTCAAGCTGTATATTTCTCTAGTCATTTAAACATCAATGTGTCCTGATGTCCAAGGGGCCCTAATTCTTTCCCATGGCTTTTGTTCTGTAGCTGCAACATATTTTCTAGGGCACAGTGAGACCATGCCTCTGAATGACCATCCCCCTGTATCACAATGTGCACCCAAGGCAGGAAGCTGGGCTTGCAGGCAATGTTTGCTACTGAGAAAAACTCCAACAATACTTGGTGTTGTCAGAGAAATAGGCATTTCTCTGTTTGAAATGTCTGACAAGGATCTGTTTTTCCCTACTTTGTACATCAAAGTGGAAAAGATTCAGCTTCTGAAATTTAAATACAGTTTTTCAGTTGAAAATACTGTAAGGGAGTATATTGGAACATTTCATTATGGCTGGAATTAAAAACAAACATGGAAATTTTGTGATAACTCACTAGAAGGATTCTCCAAGTTTGGTTTCTCTTTAACTATTTCAAGGTGTCTTGCAGCCTCAACTTCATTTTAACCTGTTACATTGCAGGCTCAGTGTTTCTGCCTAGTGCAGTATAATGAAGTATCCACCAAGAAACTGAAGAACTTAGAAACACAATAGAAGTGAGGAAGCCAGATCTTTTTATCTTCAATAGGGTTGTGGTGGTTTAGTTCTACTTTTCTGACCTACACTGGTGGAGGTCCCGGTCCCTGGGGCACGGACCTGCTTCACACCTTGATTTGCACTTGAGATGCTTGTTGCTGCTGCCCTGGGCAGCTGTAACCACAGTGTCCCAGCCCTGGGATCATCCTGTTGCTGTATATATCAATATTTCCCTGGTCTGGCCTCAAGTCCCATTCCTTGTGCAGATGCCCTCTCTGAGCTGTGGTGATAGTACTGCATCAGTGGAGGAGCAGAAAGGAAAACAACAATCTGCTCCTTTAAGAAAGATGAATACAAGTCTCAGTTTGATTCTATGGGTATCTTACCACTTGGGTGAAAAGACACACTTGTACTTGGAGTACCTGGAGGCAAAGAGCCATGGACATAGAACTTCAATACAGACAAATAATTTTCCCATTTTACTGCTATTTCCCCCATCATTATTTTTATTTTTTTGCTTAGGTGGTTTGCATTTACCATATTTACTCATTCTACTGTTTTCCTTTAGGGCTTCTCTGTGCCTTTTCCCCACCATTTGTTTGATCTGGTTTTTTTAACCCCAGTGATTTTATATGCAATATTTATTTTAATCTAATCAGATAGTTGTCCTCTTGTCCATTGTAAATGCAATTGTTTCTAAAGAGATACTATTAATTAATTTGTTTGGTGCAAAAGCCCTTGTGTATTATGGCACCTCTATTGCTTTATCCCTTGAGTGATCAACTTTTCCTTATCCTTTTTGTTTCATTCCCTTTTTATTATAGCCTTATAAAGAATTAGAAAAGAAACTAAATGCATTTTCAAGAGCCGTTCATTCCCATAAGAGGAAGGACCACAGAGGAAAATAGTCCACAGCTGAGAACATATTAATTTTTGCTGTTTAAATCCAAGACTGTTCTTATATCTTATTTTCTAGCAATAGCTTTTGATGAAGAAAGACCCTAAAAGTCTGTACATTAAGGTTAAAAAGAGATTACCCCAGTTAAATCTCACTCTGTTGTCTAACATTTGCTGAATTCTGTGAGCCCTGAAGCATGACCCAAAAGAGTTATTTTAATTGATTATGGTAACTCTGATATGCATATCAATTCCTTTTTGCAAACATACATTTCAGAAATCTGCTTCTTGTGGCAGTGAGATCTCTAGACTAAGTACATACTGACTGCAGCCTATTTAGGATATTTAATTTTGGATTATTTTCTGTTTAAAACTCCTAATGTGTATGAGCAAATCAGTCACATGTCAGCTCTAGCAAAACAGAGATGTTTTAGCTGCCCTTTTGCTTTCTCTTCCATTACTGAGCCTTTTATTCCTCGATTTAAAATGAACAGGATTGTTCAGAACCCATCACAATCCTTGATGAATTTCTGGCAACCGTTGCTGTATTGCCATAAGGCTTTCTAGTTCTGTGCCCTTCCTCCAGACATTACTGAGTCAGTACACAAATGAGGACAAGGCTGCAAATAAGCTCAGCAGTGTGCTACATGTTCTGTGGTACTGAGGCCACCTGTACTTCCCTCAGCAAGGGAGGGAGAATGATCTTCAACCTTAGAGAAAAGGATACTGGAAAGTAGTGCCTGAGCACTGTGCCTGTGGAAACCGTTCACCTGAAAACAGCAGAGTGACTGTAGGCAGTTGAGGTCCTCCTTCAGAGCAAGCCAAATGAAAGGAACATTGTGATAATTCTTGTTCATGCTTTGATCATGATAATTAAGAAAAAAAAAAGAATACTAATAAATAATGAAAAGTATATATCAAAATGCTAACACAACTCCAGAGTAAGTACACTGGTTTGCTTGCCAACAAAAAAACAAAAGTGAAAATGTTAACATGTGAATGATGCTTTCTGTATGAAGAGGTGCCATGTTCCAAGCATAAGTGCAAACTAAAATCCCATTTGTGTGAATAGCTAATTACAAGGGTGAAAACACTGTCAATCTTAACACTCATCTGGGTTTCATCTTGGATACCAAATAGGTCTTGCTGTTCTATATGTTAAGAAATGTCTTAATTTCACAGCCCTGACAAGAGAATGAATATCAGCCAGAAGTAACTGAAGGGCATAAACATAGACTATCGTGATGGAATTTTTTATTAGCATGACTTTTTTTCTGACTGTATGTAAATATTCTGAACAGAAAAAAAAAAATGATATTTTTATTCACACCTACTGCAATTTGCAATATATGCATGTTACTGTTAAACCTTTCTAATTGAAGCTAATCCATCGAAGGATTTATTGGCTTTCTAAAATGTCTTAAGTTATATCTCATGTTCCAGTGCAATTACAATTTAAACGTAACTCTTTAAAGCATACTACAGACAATCAGAACAAAGTTCCATTACTATCTCATACATATCCATTATTTAAAAGACACCTGTCAAGTTTTGTTAAAATCTTTACGTATTAATCTGTGAAACCTTGTAGGGTTTAAAAAAAAGAACACAAAAAAGTGAAAAAAAACAAAACAAACCCAAACAAAACACACACTCCCCAACGCCCCCCCCCAAAAAAAAAACAAAACCCCAAACTCAAAACAACAACAACAACAACAAAACAGAAACTGTTTTGTTCTCTAAATATCAGGCAAATCCCTCAGCAGGTGGGGAGGTCTGCGTTTTCTAATGAATTATTTGGATCCCATGTGACTTCAGGATCTTGAAAACATAGAAAGATCAAAATTGGTTTGATTTTAAACACATATTTTAATTTTGTGATGTTAAATGGCATAGCCACTGGTGTGTATTAGTATTTCAAGTAAAAATGGCAACTTTTGGAAAAACAAATTTTATTTTTGGTTGTTCCATAAACTGATCTCTTTAAGCTGTTAATTTTTTTTTTTAATTTCCCTTTGTTTCCCAGACCTTAAGTCACAGGACTTCAGGTTATGAGTTTAACAATATTTTATTCCAGTGTTTGAATAGGAAAGCAAAACAAATAAGAAAGAAAAATCCTGAAGTATGCTAGGGTTTCAATCTATGAGGAAAAATATACAACTCAACTTGTGGTTAAACCTGGACTGATAAAGGCCCTTGGAATTTAATTACCTGTAAATATAATTTATTGTTTCAATTTAAACCAAACTATTTAAAGCATAAAGCAAAACATTTGCTAACACTTCTTCTTCTTTTTTGTTTGTTTGTTTGTTTTCGATTGTGGAAAACTTTTTACATGTGAGATACTGAATTGCTGAGATATTAGAAGTGTTCTGTTAACTTTTAGAACATCTTTGACTTGTTTCCAGCCTATCTTTGTAAGGCAGATTAACTCAAGATATATTCAAATTTGCAAGAAAATGCTTTGTAGATGTTTCACATTTATGGAAAAACCAGTATATAATAATGAAAAGTTAGCAAGTGCAGGATAAAGAAACCTGAGAGTTGCGGGAAATTCCTCATTACCTTGAATTTGTGTGAGATAAGAGAGTGCACTTTGCTTAATGCCTTTCTAAACCTCTTAGGATAGTCTTTGCCTCCTAGGATGCCTGTGATGAACTGCACACCAAGCATTGCTTTATGTGTTGAGAGGACTCAGCAACTCTTTTTTCACAGCCAGGTGCTGTTTGGTCTGTTATGCTATGGAAATGTGTTTTTTTCCTGTCTTAAAAAAGGAAGATGTAGAATAAACCTGTCACCTGCACATTGACCATCACAGCCTGACAGGTTTTGGTGCCCAGATCTTCATGAGAATGATTCCCTGCATGCCATTGCTGCAGCATCAAGTCAGTAAGGGGAACTTGCTGCACCTTCCAGATGTTGTTGCAGGGAAGGAAGACCACAGATCCCCCAAGACTGGACAAAACACTGGTGGAGGGGGAAGTGGAATGACCCTCTCTATTCCTAGGATGTGTTGGGAGGTGAAGATTGCAAGGCAGAGGTGGTGCCAGATGGGGAATTAGAAGTTCTTTCTTGAAAAAAATCAGAGACAAAGCAAAATTCAACACCAGGGAAGGGCTCTACAAGCAGTTTCTTCTTCAACTGCTTTTCATTTTCCCTGAACAACCCATTCAGATGTGAACTTAAGTGTATATAGTTATGGTTTTAGCAAATCCAGTTTCCTGGGACTGGAGTGCAAGCCTTAGCAGAACATTCAGGTAGCGTAAAGTGAACATTTTTCTCCAGATTATCTTTCATGTATGTATAAACAACATTTGCTGCAAAATGTGTCATCTACAGAGCTCAAAGTCACAGCCTGCAGCACAGCAACCTAGCTTTTCCTGGAGCTCATAATGTGATAATTAAATTGCTAACAGACACCTCAGTGATGGCATCTGCTGGAGATTTGAAGGACTTCTTACAATCATACCTTTCTGTAGGGAACCCATCAGTAGAGACAGAGTTATCAGAATTAGTGGTTTTTTATATATTTTCTACAATGAGTAGAATTCAATTTTTATGTGGAGTGAAATGGGACAGGACATGTTTCCTTTCCACTGCACAATGATTTATTACCCAAAAAAAGACCGCAGAACTAATTAGCAGAGTAATTAATTAATATAAATTTGCATATTTGCATTTGCAATTAGTGCAGCCGACTGATTAGTCTGAAAATGGGAAGTTTGTCTCATTAGATGTTAGTGTCTGCTGGACCGGAAAGCGGCTGCTAGATGAGGCGAAAAAGCATAGAATAAGCAAGACCCTATGGATGCGCGTGCACAAACTCATCGTGCCTTTTGTTAGGAGAGCAGAGTGCAAGTAATGTCGTCTAAGATACTAAGACAGTTGGCTTTAATTTTTCTTTTTTTTTTCCTTTTCCTTTTTTTGCTGCTGTGTCATACGGGACTAGTTCACATGTGAATGTGANTTTTTTTTTTTTTTGGCTGTTTATCCCATTAATTTACTTCCTGCAATGAGTCACTGCAACCACATAACCATGGTTCTGAACAGTCAGATTTTTCAGGAAGGGCAGCTGCGGTAGATCTTCTGATTGAGGTGCTGAAGGGAAGCTACAAGGATCCTCCTTGCTGTGTGATTGATGGGACAGGGATATCTCCCATCTTACCTGTAACATCCTCAAATCAATTGCTGATGCTGAGAGGTCAAACTCAGTGGAGCCCATAAAAGCTCAGGATAAGTTATTAGTTTTCCAGGTCACTGTGTTCTTCTCTTTCCCTCCTTGGACATCCTTGTGGGTGTGCCTCTTTGTACACATCTAAATAGTCCTTTTGCTATGCATACCTGAACTTGGTATGACTGGACAGCTGTTGTCCAAGGTTTTAGTGATGTTTGAGAGAACATTGAAGAGGATGTGTCTGTCAGGTAATACCAGATGTCAAAGTATCTGCAGGTTGATTAACAATGCTCCTCTCAGAGTGTCAGAGCAGAGCTGTTTTTCACGGGGGTTTGTGGGGGAAGTCCTGGTAGTTCTTTGGGGCACTTTGCGCTCTCCACTAAACTGGAAGAAATCTTCAGCCTTCCCCCAGTGAGACTGACGGTCTCCTCTTCAAGATTACTTGGGAATGGGGAAGAGCAGAGGCTAGCCTCAAAACAGTCCTCTGTAAGTTCACTGGGTCCTTGTTCAAAACCATTGGTCAGATTTCAGCCATTTGGTGCCACTTTGACATTTGTGTAGGTATTGTGGAAGACCAAAATGCGTATTGTTCACAACAGTGTAGTTCAAGACTTGTAGCAGTTTTCCTTACGTTCCCTGATACATCATAGCAAGCCTCATTGCTTCTTTTTTATTATTTTTTTTTAAATTTTTTTTCTACTAAGCTTAAACATCTAACTACAGCTGTTATAGCTCTGGTATAGCTGCAGTTATACTTTCAATAAAGTATATTTTTATACTGTTCCAGGAATGAGCTTAAACTAATGTACACTTTACAGATACAAACTGAGTCCCTCCCTGGTATATCTTCATTAGTCTTTTTTAAATCTAAAGGTACACTGGACCTAATGGACAAAATGTCTGAAGATATAAGTTTTACAGTCATTCTTTCATATTTTTCAAGTCTGTCATACTGAATTGCATATAAACAATTAGGAGAAAATATGAGCAAATATAAAATTTGTCCTGGAAGAATGTCATCTCAGACAAAAATCAATTTGTAGAACCAAATAATCAAATTTACTTTCACCAAAGTAATTATTATGCTTGAAATATAACCAGATTTTCAAATACACTCTGGACCTATAGGGGCAAATTATTTTCTACTGCTGTTTTTCATGTACCATTCCCATTAAGTTCTCTATCTGCACCCTTTGGCAATCTTTAAAAACCTAGCCAAGGTGAGAGTCATTTTGGACATGGATGCATGTCTGTATACAAAGCAACACTGCCCTGGGACTATAGTACTATGTTGCAGAGCCGTTCACCCTTGCATAATACATGCTGCTTGTTGGCAAGGCATGTTGCAGAGTTTCAGCACCACATGCACACAGAGTCCTTCTGGCAGGTTAGAATTGCTTGTTACTCCATCAGCCTGAAGTGAGGGCAGATGCAGGCTCTATATGTTTTCAAACTCCCAAGTCTCTGAGCTGGTCTTTGTTTTAGTTTAGAGTCAGCTGTGAATTTACCTTTGAGTCTGGTGCCATAGGTTTCTGTAGCTGAATTTTAGAAGAAGAGGGTGCTTCCAGGATGGTTTCTGTTAGAAGCTGCCAGAAGCTTCCCCTGTCCTGTGGAGCCAATGACAGGCAGGTCCAGGAGGGACTTCCTGTTTGATGGCCATAGTTGAGCCAATTAAGAATCATAGTCATGCCTCTGTGATAATAAATTTAAGAATTTAGGAATGTTCCACAGTTGAAAAAGTCCATCCATGAGATAACAACGGAGAGAGAGACCAAGGTCAGACCAGGAGGAGGAGAAGGTCAGACCACATGCTGGAGCANATTCACAATGGAGAAGTCTGTTAAGGACTGTCTCCCATGGGAGGGACCCCACGGGAGCAGGGGAAGGACTCAGAGCTGTGGCCCCCCTGCAGCCTGTGGTGAAGATCGTGGTGGAGCAGCTGCCCCCCTGCAGCCCACAGAGGACCATCGGGGTGCAGAGACCCAACTGCACCCCGTGGAGTGACCCACAGGACAAGAACAATGGCAGCAACAACAACCACCTGCAAAACTCCCATTCCCTGCTCCCTTGAACTGCTGGAAAAAAGGAGCAGTGGGAGGAGAAAGGTGTTTTTAAGACTGATTTATTTCTTACTTTTTAGTTTTACTTCTTATCTTGTTAGTAATAAATTTAAGTATTTAGCCACTCTGAGCTTGCTTTGCCATTATCTCTCAGCTGGTTTTTTTGCCTTTTCTCCTTTTCCTTTCCCTCTGGGAAAGGGGGGCTTGGAGGTTTGGGTGGATACGTGGTCAAAACGCAACATCTCGATTGAAGCATCATCTTCCTGTATCTGCAGCTTTGTGTACTGACACTGTTTCCAGTTCTGGCCATCAAAACTGTGCTAAAAGAAAATAATGCTCTGGCCATTTAGGGAGGTTACTCTTACCTTAAAGAGTAAGGTTGCCCTTACTCCCTCCTCCCCCAAAATGTTGACTCAATATCTGAGAAACTTTTCACCTTATTCCTAAATTCCCCCATGCAAAATAGCAAAACATTCTTTTTTCATATGGTACAAATGTCTCATTTCACCACTATTGAAGAGCTGCTTTTTGATAAGGCTGTTTGAGTCCAACCACAAAGTAAATAATTTTGCAGAAACATGATGCATAAGCAGGTGGAAAAGTACAGGGTGTACAGTGTCTGCAGTTGGAGAGCAACCCCAAAGAGGCTCAAGTAGCAGCCATGACACAGCACTCTTCTTGGCTGCAGTAGATTACAAAGGGGAGGATAACAATGCACTAGGTCTTAACTAGCTGCATAGGGCCAAAGGAAAACATGTGATATTCAGTTATGAATAAACTGATAACTGGGGGAAAAGCAATCTGTATTCATGAGACACAAGGTGGTCAAAGGCTAGCTTCCATTTGGACTCTAACATTGCCCTCATCAGTAAGACTATTGAAATATGGAGGTCTTCCACCCCAGTTGCTGGAGAAATACAGCTTGAATTTAGAAGCAAAGAGAAAGATCACAATCTCTATCTGTTTGACATGCTGGCAAATCAGTCTTGAGACATAAAATGGTTTCACTTCATGAAAAAGTTTATACCTGTACAATCTATTTTGTAGTAGAGGCAAGTAAAATAGAATTTTTCTAACAGCTAGGATTTTTTTTTTGCCCATAAACATGGGCAAACTTGGAAACATCCCGAAGTTCTGGTACTGACAGCTAAGATACCTCAGCAGCCACTTCTAGGAGTGAGGTGTACTGAGGTAAAGAAACCTTAGTGTCCAACGAAATAATATGATTCAAAGTAGCCAAAACCTCTAAAATAAGTACAAATGGCAAGAAAATGACAGTCTGGTTACTTAACAATCACTGCAAAAAAATGTTTCAACTTCATGTGTCAGGGAGGCTACAAGCTCCTTGTGCTATAGGCTCTAATTTATCAGGACCTTGCAGCATATTCTGAATATAACCTGCCCATCCTGGGCAAGGTTGGTGAGACTGTGAGATGAGCAGCTAAAACATTTAGAAGGAAACACCTGCTGGCCTGTTACTACCGCACAAGATTTCCTGGGAAAAGAGTACTCAATGCGTGACTGTTGATGGAAGGCGAAAACACACATGATGATGTACGTGACCAAGACAAGAGGGAATACCACTGTTCAGCCAAAATTCAGGAAACATAAACTAAACCTGGGTCATAGCAGAATGTAAATCATTGCATAACAAATGAAGAACTTCAGGCACCACAAATAAAGTGAAAACCATAGAACAACCTCCCCTAAGAAATTGAAAGCCGTAGGCTGGGTGACAATTTATACTGGATACCAAGAGCAGAAGAAGTCACAGAGCCTCCATAACAACTAGGATGGGGCAGTAATGTGAAACATGAAGGATGCTGTTGCCTTGGGAAAGAAATAAAATACTTTGTGAAAACAAGGAAAGTCTCACCACAATGAAGTGTTAAAGAAGCAGCACTTAAAACAGCATTAAGTGCAATAAGCAGCTCACAGTGAAAGGACCCAAAGTACATATGTCAACACAGCAAAATCATATTCAGATGGAAAAAAATTATTATTGTTGTTTTCCCTGGGTGCCAGGAGCTTAACCACCACATATGTAGCTGTTCTCTTACCGCTGAGACAGATCACAGGCCTGCACAGCATATTCATGACAAACCCCTAATGTCTGCATGACCAACATTTCTAAGCTGTGAAAGCGCTTCTTGAAAAGTACAATATAAACCTTTTAGGAACCACTTCTTTAGGAGATTTTTCTTCACTGCAGTTGTGTTGGGCAGCATGTTGCAAAGTGGAAGGAAGAATTAAAAGAGCAGGTGTGTGTTGTGTAGCAGTACTTACCAGAAAAGACACAAAAAGCAATGATGCAATCAGTAATTCAAAAGAAGGAATTTTGGTATATCAAGAGTGTCTGTACAAGAGTGAGTTCCCTTTGCTTCAGAGTGAATTCTGGAAAGTGTGGCAGGTTGAATCCAAAGAGTTTATGATCTGAGCCAGAAGAATTATTCCCAGCAGTCAGCTATATGATTTGGAGACCCATCCTCCCATTTAAACATTTGTCCACTGAGATCCACATCATAACACACAAATTCCTGGACTTGCTCCACATAGCAGGGCTGTTGCTGCAGGGAACGTTTGAACATGTGAGTTGGACCTAGAAAAGTGAGACAGCAGCTGACACAAGTGATATTTTAGCAGCGATCACAAAAAACCAGCAATAAGAGGAACAGGAGAACACAGGTGTAACATCTGTAATTATGATCAGTCAATGAGACTTCTAAATGTATTTCTACCACCCAGCTTTCTGCAACTGCCAAAATATAGTTTCATCTTCCAAGGTACCATCTACAGTCAGTGAAGATAGAGAGAAACTTCTTTAGGCAGCAGTTCTGGACACTTGCTGCAGGGTTCTAGACTATGCCTTTTTCTGACGGTGCCTATTTCCCAATGCTGACCATGGAGACGCTTGGGGAGTTCAGCTCTGTAGTGGGTGCTCAGTAGAAAGCTGCCTTTTGGCAGGTATTGTGAAAAGTCTTTGCAAATACACAATTGTATTCAGAAAGTAATACTTGTGTCAGACACTGGAAGAATTTCCAGCTCAAATTGCTCTGAAGTAACAATGCCATGAAACTTACTTGCCTTCTTGACAGGGAATAGTTCATACCTATGTCCAGTGTATGATGTCACTTAAAATGAGGGGCAGGCTCCTTGCATGTGGGTGACTAGCTGGGTTGAAGAGAGAAAGAAGTCTGTGTGTGAAATTACTTACTAAACCAGCCTTTTCTTTTTTATTTTTTTTCTTTTGTGAAGCTGAGATAGAGTGCTCTGTAGGTCCTGGCAGCTCTCTCAGCCTGAGCACTTTTAAAGAGATTCATTAAAAGGTCTTACTTACACAAACAAGTGCCTTCCTCGCTCTATGGACAAGCCTTCCAGTTGCAAGCTTTATGGAGCAGTTGAGGGAAAGCTGGTTAAAGATTAAGACTACAGGGTTCAGCCCTTGACCAAAGGAAAGGCTGCACAGAGTTCCCCAGCAACATCAGACTTAACCAGGGGACTTCCAGTAAAGGGGAAATTTTCTTTCAACACCAAGAAATTTTCTTTCAACCACAGCACCAGAAGGTATTTGAATGCAAAGACAGCTCAAACAGAAGAGCGTGAAAATTCAAGGCTCATGTGTTTCTCATGCAGGTCCAAATTCCACCTCTCATTCTCATAAATAGTTCTTGTTCTCATGCATGTGCAGTAGAGCTTTGCAGTTTCCTTTCTGATGCATCATCTGCAGATGAGACATGGTGTATGGACTTTCTGTGGGAAGGAGAGACCATAACAAAATATATAGAGGATGTTGTCCTTCAAGGAGCTCAGGCTGAGATAAGCTCTCTCTCTGTATCACATCAGCTTAATGCCCCTGCCATGGCTGAGTGTACCATCCTATGCATGGGTGGCCTGTGCAGGGGATAAAAATCCTAGAGGGGTCCAGAAATACTTGTGGTGGCAGCAAGAGGCTTAATAATGCAGGGTTTGCAACTTATCCAAATCATACTGTAAGTTTGACAAAATGGTTTCAGAAAACCATGTGGTGGTCTTTTGGCATCCTGTGGGAACTGACTTCCTAGTTAGTGAAAGATCTTGCCAAACAACGAGATAATTTTGGCTACTATGAACTTTAAAGATCTTCTTTGGTGTTTAGTTTATCACAGATGTTTAGATCAGTGTGAGAATGGAGATTAAGCTGTCATCTCCTTTTTGATGATGCTATGAGTGAAAAAAGCTTAGTGGTGGTTTCAATGGGAAAGTATATACAGCATGAACCCTTATACAGAATTTCTGATGGTTAAACATTTGACCTTAAGCCCCAGAACCTGCCACTCTGGTCTCTTGTGATAGTCAAGATGAGGCCCAGTATGGCTGAACACGTATCTTCCTTCCTGCTTTGCACATCTTGTTTCCTGTGTTACGTGTAATTAAAGCAGCAGTTCCAGACAGTGCAGCATTACAAATCGTGTTGTGTGTCTTTATACAATATCTAATGGTATAAAGAGAGTTTGAAATACATACAGTACATATTTCCTTCATGTCTCTTTCTTCAAAGAGAGAAGTGCTGAGAAACTATTATATCCCACTGGCAAAATAAATTAACAAGCCTTCCATTACTCTGTCTCCTGTGTGTGCCCCTGTAGTGGCTGCAAATATTCACAGTTAACAGTTATTGTGCTGTGAAAGGAAAATAATTTACTTTAAAATAGCACAATTTGGAATGTTGTGCAGCTACCCTACCTGAATGTTGTATTAAGAAGAATGAACCAAGGTTCACAGACATCTCACACCATCCAAATTGCAATTGTGCCTGAGGTTCTCTTGCTGAAGTTTGTTTTTCACATTGTAATCTGTACAGTCAAAACTAGGGAACTGTTTTGCAAATGCTTGAATTGGCCTAAACCTTGGCAAACCAAATCTCAGCATGACAGCAAGAACTAGATGGGATAAGGATATTTTCATAAAGAGGATGAGATATGTCAGAAAGACAATAGCATCTCATTCCCTAGGTCCCTTTGTCCCATGTTGGGATGTGATGGTGTTATGAGGTCTGAGAAAAGCCCATATTGCTGGTTATTGAATACTAAAAGTTTCTCAATAGTTTAGTTTCAAATGCTAGTTTAAAAAATATTTGTTTGCAAAATAATTTTAGGAAATTTCCTTTCTATCCAGGCTCCAGCTCTTCACTGTAGTAGTACTATCCTTTAATTTATGTAAAATACTTATTTTAAAAGGAAATTTAAAAAAAAAAAAAGAAAAAGGTAGTCTTGAATATAAACACACAGCTTTTTTACAGTAGAGAAACTGTAGCCTTTGACAGGGAAGCAGCAGGAATGGGAGTGACAAAAACGAGATGAATGTATCTTACAAACATGATGTCTAAACAGCTATTTGGGGGTAAAAAGGTGGTTGATGGTGAGAAAGGAAATAATGGTTTGTAGATAAGAAAATTAGCTATTTTGGGGTAAAAATATAAAAGTAACTGTTTGATACTAACTTGTCAAAGAACAGTGAGAAAAGAAGAAGTTTTTTAAGAGTAAAGTAGCTGTTTTGATTAAAATATTCAATAATAACGTGTAGAAGAATAGTGAGAAAAGGAAATAGCTATTTAAGAACAGTGAGAAAGAACTGAGTGTAGGTAATGGTCACTTTTGGGAAATCTTTAGCCTCTGAGTACTTTAGCCAATGAGGAAAGGAAGAGGGCATTATATAGCTGAGAAAAATTAGGATAAAAGAAGGCTGCATGCAGTTATTTGAGAGATTTTCACCAGTGAGCTCTCCCTTTGTTAAGGAATAAAATTACTATGGCATAACTCCTCTGTCTCCTTTGTGAAAACTAACCTCTGCAAACAAGAATTTTCTGTACAGGAGGTTCTTGGAAGAGTGCAGAAAAACTCTTCTTGAGACAGGTCTGATAGAGAAGGATTCGTAGCACAGAACTACACACAAAATCACAACTTCAGCTTTCTGTTGAGGAATACATCTGGTGCAGGTAGCTCAGTCTGCAAGCTGCAGTTCAAGATGCACATTGAGATGCCCAGAGAGACAAGAGACCATGAACTGCCAACCATAAACAAAGGGCATGAAGACCAGTGGCACCAGCCATGTGAATTGGACACTGAAAGACTCACTGAGGTATTTCAGGAAAGTTACTATCACTGATGATAGAGTCAGGCCTTTCAGAGTTGCATGATCACAGTGAGAGATTTAATTCAAGGAACAATCTAGAAGAGTTTCACACAGTATATAGCGTAGAAGAATTGTCAGAAATATCTGTTGGACTGTCAAATATAAAATTGTCTATTTAAGATATATATTGATAGTGAATATCTCAGAACATATCTGAGGACTTTCTGCTAGTTTACTGGCACTGGTTAATGGTGTCTTTCCTTGAATAATTGTTGTGCTTACCTTGTGCATACCCTTTGTCCTAGAGAAAAGATGGAATGTACTGTGCTTATGAATATGTTCTTCATATGCCCATATATCATGACGGGGTACAAAAGAGATGCAAAATCATTCTAGCGAATATTAACTATTTACATGACTGTGTTTGAATACACAAAATATCTTCATTGTATTGCAAAAAGTACAGTGAGTAAGGCTTGACATTTCTAGGGATATTAACTATTTATTTCAACACATAAGCGGAATGTGAGTCTTGAATTATAAATATTCATATAAGCTCCAGAAATCTGAATCTCATGATTAAGACAGAAAGAAGAAATCTAAATATTGTCTAGAAAAATCACTTCTGTTCTTGATGGTATGGCAGTTTCCACCCTAATGAAACAAAGCAAATAGCCATAAGCTGTTTCTCCTGATGCTTTCAGTCAAATCACATTTTTGTTTTGATTCAAGTTCTGTTCAATAGACGTGTTTATAATACGTAACTGAAGAGTGTCTAGGAGATCCATCCCATAATTGCTAAAGACTGTGTCTTTATGCTTTCCTTCCACAGAGAAACTCTGTTTTGTACATTCAGTTGGACCAAACCTACTGTGTAGACAGTAGGAAGTCCACTTGCTCAACACTCCAGCTATGACTCCTATAAAAGTGGGCTCATTCCTTAACATGTTGGTGTGACTGTGAGAGGCTTTCTGCTAGATTGTATTGCCTTTGACATGATTACAAAGTCACATGTTCTGGAACCATGCAGGGCCATGTGATGTACTACATATGTTGTTGTTGTTGGCTGGACATCGCGAACAAAGATCTTGGGATAAGCCTGCGCAATGGATTTTTTAGGTGAGGCACAGTGTGCGTGGAACTGGCCCCACCCCCTTTACTCCTGAGGTTCATTTTGCCACAGCCGAGCAGCTCGGATGGCGACAGCAAGTTCCTCCAGGATTCGAACCAGCGTCCTCAGAGGAGGAGCCGGCTCCACAGGCGGGCGCCTACGCCACTCGGCCAACGCCCGCTGCCTCTCAAGTGTAACATCTCAGATTAACATTAAGGAAAAAAACCAACAAACAGAAAAGCAATAATGTCAGGTTGTTGAGCAATCCTGGGAGCCCACGTGTGTCAGAGCACCAGGGGAAGACCTCGCCTTTTCCTCTCTGCCACCGAATGACACAAACGTGGCACTGCAGCCACGCCTGCAACACAAGCTGGGGCGGGAACTACATATGACATGAACAGAATATAGGAATACAGAGTCCAAACTGCTAACAGTTGTCTTCAAAATTGTTTACAAATACTGTCCATTTTATTTGTTGTCTTGCTTCTGAGCCTAATGTAATCATTTCAATCCTGAAACTGAACTTTTAGAGACAAGCATCAAATATTGTGAAACTTGCTGAAAAATATTACCTCTAGCAACATTTTAACTGGCTCTGCAGTTTTCTGTTAGTATACCGACAATGTTTTTATACATCATTATTCAGAACATTGATCATCAAAAAGGTATGTACTGACACTTTCCCAATTTTCTAATTTATTTTCCTTTTGATTTTAAAAGGTAGAGTGCAATAGTATTATCTGAAGACCAGAATACAAATTCTTATTTCATACTGAAGAACACCTTCAGAACCACCAACAGTTCCAGAAGTGTTAGGCTTTAGGTGGAGAAAGTCATTGAATCAGTCTGAGGGAACAAGAATTAATTGTCTACCAGGTTAATATGCTCCAGACTTGAAGACCAGTTCATATTGCCAGAACCAAATAGTTCAAGTTTTCAATGGCAGGGGTTTGGTGATTTCATGTTTGTCTAAAGCTGTACTTTGAGACCTAAAGGATCTGAGTATAAGATCCAATATCAATCCAGTATCAATGTCAGTGATGCACAAAAGGAGACTAAATTGGTAAGGAAATAGAGTCTGCTTGTATAGACTTTTTCCTATGCTAACTCCTGTAGTACCATGATAACTTTATTCAAGTATCAGAGTATGAGAAAAAAAAAATCTGCCCTGGCAATTGAAACTTATCATCAGGCTATCAATCATTTTAATATGTCAAATGTACACATTACAAGAAACTGTTGAAAAACCCAGACTGGAAAATCGCAGGCAAAATCATATACCTCAAGACTGAAACTGATTTAATTTCCAAGAATAAATAACTGACAAAGACAATTTTCATAGATTAATATTTTTCACCCAGATTTTATATATCTAGAAGAAGTATACACTGCATTGGTTATTCATTGATCAAACTTTTATTGTTCCAGCTGTACCTCATAGACCTGAAAAAGTGATTCAAGCAAAACAAGAGAACATAAAAGCACAACTATAATGGTTTGAAATCCCAAAGAGGCAATTACAAGTTTGATTTCAGTGATGCAGCTGGACTATATTGGAAAACTAAACACTTTACACATAATAAGTAGACACGAAGGTTAAGGACTACAACTGTAAATAATAAATCCATCATGCACTTTTATTTGTGAAGTACCACCCTTTTAATAAGTTGGGAAAATACAGCAATAAAATTCACACTAATTCATGTGTAAAAGGTAGTTTAACAGAGCTGAAGTATGTTAAAACATTTTTTTTTAATGAGAAAACTTGCACAATAACTAATAATTACAAAACAAAAAACAACAAACAAACTGAAAAGTGAAGTTGCAACAGGAATGAATTATACTTCTTTAGCCTCTGTGAATGTGTTAGAATATGATTTATAAAGTGGTTTATATTTAGAATATTTCTTGTCCTCTATAGTCAAATTTTGGGTATACTTCGGTGAACTATGAGTTGATGTTGCTTTCCTTGGGAGTCTGAATTTGCTGTTTCTCTTCAGAGAGGCAGGTCTACAAGAACAATATTGTATACCCTAATGTTTCTAAAGCCATCTTTCCTGAGAAGTATGATTCTGACTGGTATTTGCCAGTATTTGGCCTTGACATTTGATGATATGGCTGTATGCTCATGTGGTGGTGTGTTAACAGGCAGATAGAGGAAGAGTTTGTTTCATGCATAGCTTATGTGAAGCAGCTTCTGCATGTATTTAAAGACTGTAATTAGCCCCTTCACCAATAGCAACCAGGTGGGAAGCTATAGCCGAGGTCTGCATGGATGTCGGCAGATGGGCGTTCAGGTGTTATGGATATGACTGGTGCCACCTGTGGGCAGGTAGAAGAAGAGTAGCAGGTGGAGTCAGAGTCTGCTTTGCTGATGGGCAGCATCACAATCGATTTTGGCAGCAAGGGAGGTTGATTGTAGTATTTGCATGTTTTTTAAAAGGGTTGTATTCCTTTATCCTTCCCTGTTTTTTTCTAGTATAGACATACCTCTGGTCTAGACAGTGATTTCAATCTGCAAAATTTAATTGAGAAATGTAGATGATTGAAAGGGAAATAGTGCACAATAATGGTTTGCCTCAGGACTTACACTGTAGCCAAGAATTGAACTCGATGATCTTGATGAGTCTGTTCGAACTCAACATATTGTGTGATTCTATCATCCCATGATAAAGGAAGCTACAAACACCCTAAGATGAGGGGCATGTACTTAAGATACTCCTTTGCCACAGGACCCGAATGGATCTAAGAGAAGCTGAACTATAGTCGACTAAGAAGGGAAAACAAAACTGTCCTTGAAACTTCAAAAGGGGCACAGTGAATTTTAAGGAAAATTTAAAGGACTCTTCTATAGCTTTGCAGTCGTATCATGATTTTTATTGCTATTAAAACCTAAAACTACTTCAGACCATATAAAATACTGGTATGACACTCTTTTGTAATTAGGTAAGAATAGGTTAAGGAACCCCATCTAGCTCTGGACACTATTCCTACTTACAAACTATCAGTTTCTCTGGATTTTACATCACATTTTTTCCTCTTTTCTTTGTAAGATCTAGGGGATCAAGCAGGGTAACAAGAAACTCAGATCATGATAAATATTGGTAGAGACGTTTCTTGCTTACACTTCATGGGACCCTATCAAGATTTGAGGCCAAACTTTGCCAGATGTGAACAAGGCCTTGTTTTCCAGTCAGGAGAAATGCTGAAATTGTTGAATTCTGAGTGTTCCAGAAGGTTACATGTGGGTTTAAGCAAGCTCAGTGCCACTAAAAGTGAGCGCAAAAGTGATGCCCTTTAGAAAATTACATTGATTTTATTTGTGGAAACTCATTCATTTAAAAAAATAATTTGACTTTTTTTTTTTTCCAATTTTATTATTAAAAAATTTAATATTTGGTTAAATTAAAATTTTTTAGTGGAAATGTGAATCTGGAGTTTACTTTTTTAATATTTCTGCTGTTAGCAGCTTCCAACACAGTTTCAAATACTGTTTTGCAATGTTTTTTTCCAGTGTGTTGTCATTTTTCTTTATTGTTTCCTTTGGTTTCTGTGTGAAGAACGTGACCTGCCTCCCATGAGGTTTGTGAAGCAAGGTTTCCTTGCTTCCTAGTGCTTATCCTTGGTATGTGCCATGGCACTTCTTCTTGGTCACTCTTAAACTTTGTGTTCCGATTCCATTTGTTGATATATACATACACATATACCTCATAATACTAGGGTTAAAGATAAATAAAAGATAAATTCCTTTTCTAAAGGAATGTCCTCCTTATCTGATACTTTTTGTGTTGTCGCTTTTCATTATCAGTGTGCAGCATAGTATTGCTGAAAAGAAACCAGTATGGCAGACCTTCTGTGACACTTCAAGCTTTCAGTCTCTGTTCTTTTTCTCTCCACTCTTATCTCCAGCTGATGAAACTCTGAAGAGGGTTGTCTTTCTTTAATCTATGTCTTTTAAAATCAGTGTTTTGTTGATGAGGATAAGTAGATGTCTTTTGGCTTGCCAAACAAGAAAGAGCGATCCATGTATCTGTACCAAGCACAAGTGATAAATGTAGTAGAGTTGCTGTTAAATATCACTGTCAGGATTTAAATTTTTGGACAAAGATTAGCTGCCAATACAAAATAAATAGCATGAATATTTAATCAAGATCTGTCATTCCTACTGTTCAGATACTGTCTTTTTTATTTAAAAGGCCAGTATAATGAAGACACAATGTCTAGTGAGAATTTCTGTAACTCTCTTAATATTTGGATAGTTTTAAGCAAAATCAAATTCATACCTCCAGGAAAGAAAGATAAGAGAGTTGAATCTATGGATAGATAGGATACATTCTCTACAGTCTCTACAAAATTATGTCTTTAAAGTTGGGGTCACGACTTTCAAAAATACAGACATTTAGTCACTAGAGGGAGACATGATCTCATATAACAAAAATTCCCACGGTGGAGATGCATATGTCAACTAGGCTGGAGTGCTACTGCCTTAGCGAAAGGCTGCTGATTTGTTAAGCACCTG
Source organism: Formicarius rufipectus (assembly GCA_013399695.1). Taxonomy (NCBI): domain Eukaryota; kingdom Metazoa; phylum Chordata; class Aves; order Passeriformes; family Formicariidae; genus Formicarius; species Formicarius rufipectus. The sequence goes on along the minus strand of VXAU01002366.1, from coordinate 13,372 downwards.
GGGGTCATGAGGATTGGAGAGAGTGAAAAAAGGCTTTGTGAATCTGCCCAATTCTCCAGCAGTGCCTTTCCATAAATGCATCTGTGACCTAGAGAAGATGAGATCACCTTTAACTGAAGTGCACAGAAAAGACTTTAACCAGCCAGTGCTGGTCTGTGCTACATAGCTCATTTTTCTCAAGAAACCTGTTGGGTAAGACACCATTTCTCACTCTGAGAAACATGACTGGGTGGAGAAGAGAAAGGTCAATTAAGCTTTTCCATTGTTAGAAGTGGGCTGGCACACATTAGCTCCTTCCTCATGCTACCCAGTAACCATCAATTCCCCCAGTTATACCTGGGGTAAGCAAAGATGCTGCTCAGGGAAGCCAGTGAAGGAAGGAGGTACAGAGTAGGCTCCTGAGCCGTTTGTTGGCATGGGTGGGAGAAGACATGTTTTTCTCTTCCTGGAATAACCTGCAGGGGACAGTCTGTGTAACCATTTGTCTGGAGAAAATGGTATGCAAGGCTGGATTGACAGGGTCTCACCTCAGTGGTTTACTTTAAAATGAAAGCTTAGGTGCAAACATTAGAAGCAGATTTTGTGCCCACTGGAAAGTGCTTTGATGAAAGCACCAAGCCCAGTGTGAAGTCTGCACAAGTGTTATTATTCATCCAAAAACCAAACAGAGCAAGCCAAAGGCCCTGTTCATACTGGGATCAGGATTGGGCTAGCATCAACCATGTTGCTGCTGATAAAACCACAGGGAAACATCTCTACATCTGGAGCGTCTGTTCAGTGTTAATCCATACTGGGATGCTGTTTAATAATGTATTAAACTAGAGTATTGCAAATGTGTGGTAAATGATATTTTTTTACTATTACATTAATAATAGGTGTTATTTATTCTTAATTGCCCAGAAACATTTTAGGGAGCTCTGTTAATATTTCCTCTAAATAAATGTTTATGGAATCATTAACTCTGATTTTATTGGCCATATTTCTCACAAAGATTCTGAGTCATGTTTTCAGGTTGCTAGGATTTGTGATCCTATTTCTGTTTGCTTTGTTCATTTTTGTCTGTCTGTGTTATTTGAAGAGAGAATTGTAGAGGGTAAGATGGAGGCAAGTATTCTTTATTTTAATTAAAATGCTAACATAAAAAAATTATTTTATTGAGTGATTGTGTTGTAACACAGCCACTTGCTCTGCCATACAGTAGTTAAGTACAATTTGATCCTTCCTCTAGAAGGCTTCTTTTGATTTTTCAAAGCTCATGCTGTAGCCAAAAAATCCCTCCCTTTAGGCTGAAATTTGGCACACAGCTCAACTTCACTGTTGCGTGAAACTTAAAACTCAAAACTTTGTTTTCCCGTGTCCAGGTTGCTTTGGGACATTACACATGGTGATTCCTTGTATTACTTCTTTGTAGAATGATTGAGGAACGTCATTCCAATTCTAAAAATGAAGTGTTTCTGGCATTAATTTTTAATGGGAATGTCATTACTGCTGACTGCAGAAAAGATCTGAATCATAGGTCAGATGAGTTCAAGACAAACATAGATATACCACTGCGCAGAAAGAAAAAACTAATTATTTTTTCTGGCAGGCCATTCTGGGTGGAAGACTCTTAGCATTTGTGGATGGCCATTGTTGGAGATGTTTGGTCTGACCCAGGCATGAGCTGTTGCTTCTTGGAAACCCAGTGAAAAGGACTGTTGAAGAGTTTTGATAGAGTGCCAAGATTGTGAGTTTAGACTCTTCTCTAGACCTTAACAAATATGTCATCAATGGTCATTTATGTAGAAATGATTTCTGAAGTAAACCAAGTGTGTTGCTGAGCACATTGCCTGTCCCCATGTCGCTGACTACGGGAGGTTGGTCATAATAATCTGATTGGCCAGTTAGAGTTGAGTAGATCTTTGATCTTTTAGTAACAGCATATACATATACATGAGACAGGAAAGTCAAGTTTATTGCAATCTGAGGAAACACAAAGACTCATTTTTGCAGTCAGAGAGGTACTGATCAGTCCTTAAGAACAGGAAATTAAACTCTCAGGTGGAAGAATTTGTAGTCTTTTAAGCCAGTCAAAAAGCCATAAGGAAATTCGGAAGGAGAAAACAGGCCTAACACCACAGCATAGGAAACTTTAAGTTGATAACTGCAAGTAAGTTATCTTGGGATAATGAAGGGAAAATTTTAAATATTCTATTAATTTTGGAAGTTACAAGTTAATTATAATACTTCAGAAAAATACCACTGAACACAGGTCAGTCAGAGCTCATCAGTCTGTAATTGTAGCTTAGCGTCCAAAGGAGGATGACAGAGATGGGGAAAGGCTTTCAGTGGAAGCATGTGAGGAGTGGTTGAGGGCACTTGATCTGTTCAGCTGGAGAAGAGGAGACTGAGGGGAGACCTCATCACAGTTACAACTTCCTCAGGAGAGGAAGAGGAAGGGTAGACACTGATTTCTGCTCTCTTCTGATCAACGACAGGGAATGGCCTGAAGTCATGTCAGTGGAGATTTAGGTTGGATATTAGAAAGAGTTTTCTCACCCAGAGGGTGGTTGGGTGCTGGAATAGGCTTCCTGGGCAACCATCACAGCACTAAGGCTGACAGAGTTCAAGATGCCTTTGGACGATACTCTCAGGCACAGGCTGTGACTCTTGACAGTGGTCCTGTATAGGACAAGATGTTGGATTCAATGACCCTTGTGAGTTTCTTCCAACTTGGCATATTCTGTAATTCTATGGAAATATTAGTACCTGTAAAGGTTGCACTATAAACTATGTCAATAAGTTACAGAATAATGTATACCTGATAATTTCACTATATGAATAAGGGGTGAGTGGTGTGTTGTCACCTGCAACAAAGGATCAGATGGGCATATAGAGAAGATGAAGAGCTATACGTCTCTTTTTCTTTTTTTTTTTTTCTTTTCCCCAGACAATATTTGTATTACATTTGCAAGAGTCCAGTGCTTATATGCCAGAACAGTTTAGGAAACCTTCTTTTGGCAGCAGAGGTTGAGAAGCTGTTGTGGATTTCCTGGTAAACCATCCCCATGCCTGTGGTAATACCAAGTTGTATAAATCCAGAAAAAAGTCTGAATTACCATTTTCTGCTCTTTCATGAGTCACTTATTCCTTTGTGCAATTTTTTGACATCAAGCCTCCAGTGACTAAAACAAGGTCCCTTTCCACGTCATGTCACTGATCCTAGAAGAACTGAAGCATTTTCCTGTTCTCTCCAGCAAAGCATCTGCTTATCTGCCTGTCTCTGAAGGTTCTTTCAGGAAATCACATGCATGGTAATAGTGGGCAGAAATTGAGCAAGCAGAAACTAGTTGGACCCCATGATGATCCAGAAGGAGCTTATCAGAGGACAATGGGGTGCACTAGTGGGCAAGAGAGTTCACTGTCTTTACCTGAAAGAAGAATGGCTGTTAGAAAATCAAATGATGGGGCCTGCTCTCAGAGGGTATGGAAATCACCGGTCTGAAAGAGATGAAGTGATATTTATTTAGAAATGGATTCAGAGGAGTGGAACTTTTGCAGAATTTATGGAGTAGTCTTTTCATAGTTCTGAAAGCAGAATCAGTGAACAAGGTGAGTTAATAGTACCTAAGCAAAATTGAAGCCTACAGCAATTAAAATAAATGCTAAAAAAATTGGGTATGGTAAAACTGAACATATTTTAATTGAACATAATTCTATTGAAGACTATTAAATTACCACAGTGGAATAGAAGCACAAAATAACATGATAATGAGTTCCTGAATTAAAATTTTAAACTAATAAACTGAAAAATTGCAGGTACCTTGGTGTATGAAATGCAGAGTACCTATGATATGAGAATATGAATTATTTATATCTTCTTTAAATGTAGAATATAAATTTGCTTTTAATTAATTTCTATTGGGAAATCACTACACAGTAAATGTAACTATCTCCTATGGTGATGTTTTTTGTTCTAATTATTATTATTTTATTACTTAATTGTTTGGAGTGGGGAGGGGACAATGGCAAAATTTATGGTAGTAAGTCATTTAAGTAATGGTTATGTCAGAAAACTGTGGTGCTTTTCTTTGTAGTGAAATATGCTGTAAGGTAGACAGCTGTTGAAGTAACTTAGAACACACTTAGTAACTTAGACTCCACTTCAGTATTGCTATTCTGGGACCAAGAAGTCAGTATCTTCTTGTTTTGCCTACAGTGAGGAATTTGGTAGACTGAGAGGGGACATAAAAGTGTTTGGCTAGTGCCTTATTATTGCTGTGGTCTGTGGGATCCAGAGGCATGTACCAAAGCTTATGACTGAGGCAGTTATGGACATAGAAATAATGTAAGAATGGAGCTCTTGTGAGTAGGGAGAGAGTTATTAAATGAATGAGCCACTCTTAGTGTTACTTCTATTTTTTCTTTGTTTTTACCTGTACCAGTGTATTCAATAGTGGGGGAAATATCACTTCGGTGGAATTAGAACAAACAAGTTTGTTAAAACTCATAGCTTGCCTGTTGGCACTGTTTTAGTCAAGTGATTTGCCTTTGCAATACTCCTGCTGGAGCAATGTGCAGGTAAGTCTAGGGTAAAGTCACTGAGGAATTAGCTGTGTTTTGTACTCTTAAGCTTAGTAAACTTGAGGCAGAGAGTTGCTTTTGAATTCTGTGGGCCCGTTTCCTTGGGGTCACTGAAGTATCTTTGTCTAAGTTAGAGTTACCAGGACTGAGGCTTTTGTTGATTGGCCTTATTTTAGGAACCCTTACTGCTCATTTCTAATGTCACTGTATTGGTCCATCTCTCCCATTCCAGAGAATAATGATATCTTGTTGATATTGTTATATAGCAAACATTTTTTTTATGTGGCAAGTGGTAGAAAATATTATTTTATTTCATATAATGCACTTTTTTTTTCGTTACTTGTATCTTTGACTTGTAACACATCTGTATCTGCAAGCCCTCAGTTGCTACAAATGATGTTCTCCCCATTCTCGATCCTCTGACAAGCTAAAAATGTAAAGATTTTTGTTCTTACAATTTTGGAACTGCTGCTCTCCTGTTTTCTGCTGTTTTCTTTTCATGGACCATTAGCAGCTTCCAGAGGCAATATCCTTTCACTGTCACACTATGCCATGGGGTGCTGTTTCAACAACTTCAGATGAGGGCATTAAGTACAATTCTGGATGAGAGTCAGAGCATAACCAAATAAAAATAATAAAGGAAACCTTGTAAGAGCAATTTGGAATGCTGTCCTGTGCTGAATTCATTTGCAGCTTAGCAGAAAGCTACCAGACACTGGTGATCAGTACAGTAATCTGCAGCACCTTATTTAATTGTAAAGTATTTCATACCCTAAGAAACATCACTGTTCATTTGCTTTTCCTTTTTCGGTGATCATCTTAGCTGAATGCTGAGCAGTGAATCAGTAGGAGGGAAGAAAATTCATGTTTCTAATTCAAGGAGAATAAAAATGGACTTCTTGTTGTTTTTCTTCCTTCTCCCTTTCAATTAACCTGGAGTTATGCATTTCTTATGAGAATTAAAAAGAAAAGTCATGGAAGGAGGGAAATAACCTCATTATCCTTTGGTAAATCTCCCAAACATAAAGGTCGAATTATGGTGAATGTTGCATACAAGTCCAAGCCAAAACAACCTCCTGGCCAGTGGCAGGACTGTGGGATAGAAGCAATTCTTGTTAGCTTACCTCCCAAGGAGTCAGAGGATGACTATTCTACTGGTTCTTACAGCACCCCACGCTTTATGGAGGACTCAGGTTACCTACATTTATTTAAATAGCCCCTGAATTGGCATTGATTGATCTGGCACTGGCTTTAGTGCTTGAATAAATTCAGTGCTTCAAGAACTTATTCATTCTTTATAGTGGGGAAAATCTGTAAGGTGCACAATAAATTGACTGCTCAGAGCTGGAGCTGAGACATTAGCTGACTCTGGTGCTCCATTGCCTTTCCACACCTCTTTGGTGGTGATGAATATGCCACTTAGCAGGCACTGCTAGGAAGTGTGGTGCAGAGGTCCATGTAGAACTTGTCAGTTGAAGAGCAAATCAGTCAAGAGGTTTAAGCATAGGACTGGGGGGTAGCTAGTATGGTTGCTGTCCTGGCTATGCTGATAGATCACTTTGGCCTGGGTACTTAACATCTATGTGTTTTGCTTTCCTGTTCTCTAAAGAGGGCTAATCTCTTTTCTTGTGGATGTTGGAATTTCCTCTAGCACTGGCCTTGTGATAATAACTTAATACTAGCAGTGAAGGTGCTGGGAGACTGTGGATGTTTATAAAGCACTACGAACTTGTGTTGGGCTAGATGTTACATGTTAGCAATGCCTTACTACTAGAATGTTTACATTTGACTTTGTGTCTTACTTAAATTATAGTTTTGTACTACAAATCTGCTCTGTTAAACAGTATTGTCTTGTCATTTTCTCCCTAGTATAGTAATTATTTTGCCTTGATTAGACTATTTCATCTAGGCTAGACAATGGTGCCCAATACTAGAGTAAAAGACACACTGGACATGTTCCAGAACACATCTAGTGCAGGTGGCTTGATGTGCAGCTGTAGTGGAAGTTGCAGATTGTGCATTTGGTGGGGGGAAATGGTTGGAGCCCATGGCAGCAAGTGTCCACCAACACCAACTCTTTATACAGTAAAGGTCACAGGCTCCTGTGGCACCAGCACAGCACAGAGCAGCCACTTGGAGACACAGTGAGAGCTAATGGCTTGGCAGGAAGACCCCAGACTGTCACATGCATGGACTGCGAGGATGTAAAAGCCCAGGAATTGATTGGTCTGGGGTTCCTTCTCAGAGGCACCTGGCTTGAGCTGGTTGTGTGTTGCTGCACTGTGATTAAAAATTTCTTTAAGGGTCCAGACATCTGAGAAAACACCTGGGGTTGAGCCAGCAAGGAAATCTTGTCTGACTCTGTGTATGTGGTGTGTGTAGGGAGTCAAGTAGGGAGACACTTGCCGGTTCACTGGAGCTACTGCTGCAAAGGGGTTTGGGTCCCATAAGTGACAGTCTGAAGTGGTGAAAGTGTCATTGCCAGGGTGACTCCTGGATGGTCAGACAGGAAAGGTTCCTTAACAGCTGGCATGACACTGGAGATGCTGGGGCTGTGAAGAGAAGGCTAGGGCAGTCATTTCCTTATCTCAACTCCATCGGTGTAATATAGATTACTGATGCTAATGCTTCATTTGGGTTTTTGGTTTGATTTTCTTTATTCCAGAGTTTTCCAAGGCTCTTTCTGACTCACACAGACTTTCATTTTCTCTCACCCCCCCTGACATACAGATCTGCAGCATAACCATGTCCTCTGTGAAGTGTTTCTTTCAGTTAAATTTGAACTGGTCATTCCTAGCTTTGTTTCTTGTACTCTGCTTCTTATTCTAGAAGACAGAATAGACCATCATTCCCTGTATCTCAGTGGAATTTGTGATTTCCTAGATTTCTTCAGATACCTACAGCATCATCTCAAGACAAGGTGAGACAGGCCCAGTCATTTAGTAATTTGTCCTACAAAATAGGGTCATGCAGAAGCTGAATCCTACTCTTGACCATTTGTGCGACAATTCCCTTTCCTTTTCAGTTACCCCATATTTTTTTAGAGGGGACTGGAATTGCAAACAGCATGCATGAGACCAGCACATTTTGGATGTGTAAAATGCTATGCAGGTGTCTCTATTTTTTTCTTTGCAACAAGTCTGTTATTCATGGACCCTCATTGCAATTATTTCAGGTGCAGCAATAACGTTGTTAGAGTGGCTAGGGTAATATTACAGTCCTGACTCTGAGTGATAGAACAAATACTGCCACTGCAAATCTGAGCAAGAGAGGAAAGAGGCATCCAGACCAGGAGAGCTTTCCCTTCATTCTGCCTCATTTGCTTCTTCCTGTTTTATGATACCCCACATTGTATTTGTTACCTTGGATTGTTTTCTCCTTGTACATTTGCTAGAAAAGCAAAATGCCTCTCTAAAACTGCTGGACTGAAAATGAAATATAGGATGGCTGCAGGCTATGTTTTTCTTTGCTGGGAAGCACTACCATGATAATTGTTTCTGCAAAAAGAAACTACTATTCTGGAAAAAAAAAAAAAAAAGGAAAAAAAAAAGAGACAAAGCAAAAACCAAACCACCAAGCACCCTCTATTTGCTTGAACTTATCATAAACTATTGCTAGTAATTATAGAAGCCAACTGCACAAAAGCTTAATTTGACTTAATTGATAATTTTTTTAAGCTGCAAAACAATAAAAATAGCAAATTAACTCAGTGCACAGGTTCTGGAGATGTTAAATTTCACTTTACGAAAAAGCTATGCACTTTCAAACAATGTGGTGTCTTGTAATTCACTTCAGTTGGTTATACATTATTTTTCCTTTTTTCTTTTTCTTATTTGTTTGTTTGTTTGTAATATGAAAGTGTAGAAATAAGCATCATCTGAGAGAAGGCTAAGCTTTGCTTTTACTCTCAGTGCTGGGTTCCAATCTGTCAGGAATGTTTCACAGTGAAAGATTATCAAGAAGGGAGAGATCATCTGTTAGCCTTATTGCTTTGTTAATGGCCTCAGGGTTGAGAGAGTTTTTTTATTGTTTGGGTTTAGTGGTATGGTTTTGGGGGGTTTTTTTGTTTGTTTGTTTGGGTTTGGTTTTTTTTTGTTTTGTTTTTTTTTAAGTTACTAGCAGTTTTAAATGGCAAATTCTTTTGTTCTCCCCAAACATTTAAAAACCAGTAGTCTACTAAAGAGACAAATCCTTTTTGAGATACAAATTTATCCATTGTGGGTTTAACTTTAAATAGATTAGTAGTCCCCTCTAAGTCAATTGAGATTTAGTGGGTATTACAGAAAATTAAGCCATCTGTACACACAAACAGTGAGATGATTTAATTACACAATGTTCTGATATGGTAAGGGAAAAAATTCTATTAAGTCAATGTTTATTTATTCATATGTGAGCTGAGGATTGTCATAATACACAGCTACTATACTAGTCGATGCAATGACAGAGTTGTTTTATACTGTAAATACCTAAAGGATGGAAATCTATGTCTGTAGTTAAAATACCAAGTAAGGATCTGCCAAAATTAAGAGTTCAGACTTTCCCATCCCATTTTACACCTCTCCTGTCACATACGAAGCATCTAGTCCCAGCTGTTAGATTGTGACCCTGGCCACAGAAGTCCCTCAGAGCTCTCCTAGGCCCTTCTGTGGGAAAGGTGCTATAGACGGAGGGGTCTTGGGCAATCACTATATACTGCAACTAGTGGATGACTCCTAATGGACATTTTCCAGCTGACACAGTTTACCACAACTGCAGGTGAGTCAGAAAATCAATCCACTCACCTAGTGTAACCAGTGCTGTGGAGAATTTACTCTAGACTTCAAGATTATTCCTCTATTGGCATGAGAATCCAGACTCTGTACTTTGTTTAAGAGTTCAAGCTCAAGGAAGATGAGGATGTGAAGCTGATTTTAAGCTAAATTTGAACTTCCTTATTCCTATAATTGGTGCGCACTGAAGGCTGTTTTAAGTTGCTTGGCTTTGTTTCACCTAGCTAGTAGATAAGTTTTCTTATCCCAGTAGATAAATTTCCTCTCTTCCTGATTCCTGTCATAGTGGGTGACAGGATCACTGTTTCTGTAGTACAGCTTTGTTACAATTTTGATTTGATCTTAAACTGGTTCAAAATCTATCAACAGAAACAGAAGAATCATCCCAGGTAATGAGGAAGCCTATATAAGATACACAGTTCCAGTGGAAAATGTATATTATATACATGCCATAGCACTTAGCAACGCCTGGAAAAAGCGTTAAAGTACAGTCCCATAATTGGTGTGCTCTGTGCTTATATGAAAGTCACTCTGGATCATTACTCCTCAGAGCTTATGCTACTCTCACTTTTCTGTTTGAGCTCTCTATGCTCTGATACTGCAGAGTACCCTGCTGGGTTATGGTTTACTTCTAAATACAAGCACTACTTCAGGTAAATTCTAATATCATGTGGTAGTACATATATATATAGGTGCCATTATTACTTTGTGTTTTTTCTTTAAACTCTCATTGGTTTATTGAGAAAGGAATTCAAATGTCAAACTAGTTTTCCCATAATACACAGACAGCATTTAAAACCTATGTGCCAGATTTTTCTATGTCTTTATGGCTACATACTTTTCAACAAGAGAACAGCATTCTGCTGTACTCTCCACACTGAGTACAAAAGAAATTTGTGACCTTGGTGCAGTATGAAACTATAGGAAATTACCAGCAGAAAATGCAGGATATGCATTCTAGCTTTTCACAAACAGTTTTAGCTCTGTTTCATTGGGAAGAAGTTGCTAGCAACAGGAGCAGAACTAGACTTTTTAAATCATTAATGCTCCTAAACTGTATATTTATGACCTGCCAACCAAGTGGTTCATCTCACGTGTTCCTAGCTTAAGGGCTGTGAATGGAGAAGGTTCTACTGTATGAGTAACCTTTACATTACTCTCAAAACAGATTCAGTACAGTGAGAAGCATCTTGGACTTGGTGTATCTGTGCCTTTTCATTTGTGCTGTTCAAACAATTCTAGTTTGCCTTGGGTACTGACTCTTCAGAGTGATCACAGCTGATATGGATAGTATAATTGTAAGCCAAAGCGGCGAGCGTTGGTCGAGTGGTGTAAGTCACTGCCTCTGGAGCCGGCTCCTCCTCTGAGGATTCCGGTTCAAATCCCGAGGAACTTGCTGTCACCGTCCGAGTGTGCTCGGCCGTGGCAAAATGAACCTCAGGAGTAAAGGGCATGGGGCCAGTTCCACGCACACTGTGCCTCACCTAAAAAAAAAAAAAATCCATTGAGCAGGCTTATCCCAAAATCATTGTTCACGAAGTCTAGCCAACAACAACAACAACTGTAAGCCAAAGAGGTATAGAGTTGGGTAACTCTCTACAGACAAGGTAGCTTTTTAACACATCAGTGAACCGTTCTGTTCTTATTTCCTGACATATTGCTCTTAACCTGACTAATTCAGAGTTAATACTCTTTGACTCAAAAAGCTTGTTTGATTTTAACACTAAAGTCTTGGCTTTCTGCCTATACTCTCTAAATTGTTGGGCTTTTGGAGGAGAGGAGGATTCAACATATTATCTAGCTATACTAGGTACTGATCGAAGTACTCTTGCACTTAAGAAAAAATCCATCTATTTATTATGCATGTTGAGTTTTTCCAAGACTTATTTGAGTTTACTTGAAGCTTGGCATGATGTGCTTAAACTATTACCATAGAAAAAACTGTTGAAAAACTCACTTTATGAGCTGAGGATCCTTATTTTTGATTACCTTACTCAGAGATGTCTAGAAAGTGAGCTGTAATTTATCATGTGTTATACTACCCAGGTGTTGAAAAGAGCTCCATTAAAAAAAAAAAATGCAGAGAGGTATTCCACTGACAAAATGTAGTACTTCCCATTTATTTCAAGCAGTTATATGCTGGAGATATGCCCACAATGATCAGAAATGCTCTGTGGTTATTTTATAATCCTTTATGTAGCATAGGTTTCATGCTTGATTTTATATTTCATGTCTGAATTTTTGCCTTTCTCCCTCCCCTCCTGTGCTGGTTTACAGTTAAACCAGTAGGAGAAATGAATCCAATTCAGAATGGGATTGCAAGTCAGAATAACAATTTATTAAAAGATCACAAAAATACACTGAAACAGAAAAGAAAATTTGTTTGTGCCATGAAAAACACCAGATGTACAGCCCAACATAGTGGGGCACAAGCAGAGTGGAGCTCACCAACTCTGTGCTGAGCATCACATGGCCCCCCTGAGTTCAAAGCAAAAAGAAAACAGTGTACCTGCTGGTGAAAGTGATGGTTGCAATCTGGTGGCAGTCTCAGTCTAATCAAAGCTCTGGTCCTCCTCTGGATCTGAAGAGAGGTGCCAGTCCCAAACTCCAAGCTTATATCCACTTAGGCTCTGCCCAGTCCCTCCCCTAGGGCGGAGACTTAAACAATGGGTGATTTACTCTGCGAGATAAACAATGGCCTATTTTTTGCATCACTGATGGCCCATTAGCAGATATGACCCCTCAGGTGGGTGTGGGGGCAGGAGAACTTCCTTATCTCACAGAAGTTCCTAAACACCCTGCTTGTAGCCTGAGGGGTGGGGTGTGCCTTCGGCAACAGCTGCTAATGGACTATAGTGAGCAGTTCGTGGGGAAAATGACATAGAGGGTTTAGAATACACACCCACACAGTGACAAACTGATCCTGGCTACTAAAACCAGGGCACCTCCCCTTCCCTCTCTTCTCCTTTGCAAGATCAGAATAGGATACTCATATTCTCTTCTCAAATTTCTTCATAACCAGATGGGATTTGAAGATTATTCTTTCAGTGATCCTGAGATTAACTCAGATGGCTAGAGCATGGTGCTAATAATGCCAAGGTTGTGGATTTGAGCCTTATAAAGGCCATTCACTTAAGAACTGGACTTGATTATCCTTGTGCATTCCTTCCAGCTCAGAATATTCTGTCTTTCTGATTCTCCAGAAATTTCTGATTTCATGGTGCTGTGATCATAACCCAGTGTTTTATGTTTATGCTTCTTCCAATATGCAACCCTTGTTATGAAAGATGTTGTTTCTTACTCTTGGGAATTAATTGTAAATGCACTCTTTGACCATTAACAACAATTCATTCTCTGGAGTACCATGTAAATTTGTTAATGAAGTCATTGAGATGTCTTCAAACAAGAAACCTAATATTTTTAAAATTCTGCACATCACAAACAATTAGTTTAATAAACCTTCTGCTTCTCTTTCACCCACTCAATAAACACTCGCTTAAATGAATTTCAGTACACCCTGAGGACCTTGCTGTCAGCATCCAAGCTTGCTAGGCCCTGGCAGATGAACCTCAGGAGTAAAGGGTGGGGCCAGTTCTGAGCACATTGCGCCTCACCTGAAAAAATCCACTGCTCAAGCTTGAGGGATTCACCCACATTTTCAAAGCCCTGCAGCAACAGGCGAGGGACAAAACGGCAGGTGTTACAGAGCACTGAAAACCGCAGAAGCAACCCTGCATGCAGGCAGTTCAGAACATTGGTTGCCCAAGACTGACCCTGGAGATGACAGTCTTGTTCGGCAGCATCCTGAATGACCAAGCAGCCTTTCTCAAGGAGAGCACTCCTGTTCCACATGGAGAGGGCCTAGAAAAGGTGGCCTAACCAAAGCTCATCTNGGGCCTAGAAAAGGTGGCCTAACCAAAGCTCATCTCCACCCTTCACCCGGTTGGCAAACTGTGGCCAATGGGCATCTTCTGATGCAGTCAAACCACAACAGAGACAACGACAAATACCTGCCCTCAAAGGTGTATTCAAATTGACAC
>VXAU01002365.1:168759-208116 GCA_013399695.1 Formicarius rufipectus | reverse complement strand
ATATTCCTGATTTAGTAATTTAATAAAAAAAAAAAAAAAAAGCCAAAAAACACCACTAACAAACAGCAACCACACAAGCAAAAAGCCCCCACATGCAACCTTAGCAAAGAATTACTACATTCGAGACAGTTTTGGGGGGGTTTTTTGTTTGTTTTTGTTATTTGGGTTTTTTCTACAACTGTAGTCTTAAATGTGAATTCAAAATTTTGCTGGTAATTCAGGGGAAGAGCAACCAAAGTATATAGTTACTGTCTTAATTATTCTTCCTCTGACCACAAAGTAACCCCAGTTAAGTTGAGTGATTTAACTGAGTATATTAGGTTATGCCTGAATCAAATAATAATAGTAGCTGAAAGTGCACTGATAGCTTTAAAGTAATAACTTGAAATATTTCAGTTGAATCTTTTCTCCTGTTAAAAAATACATGCATATCATTTTGAAAGCTGCTGACACTATGAATTAGGGGGAAAGATGGTTCCTTAACAAAACAACAAGAAGGCAGGAGTAAAAGAATATAGTTCTAAATCTAACTTTTAAGAATGAGCAAGAGTTTTAAGTTCTAGTATATTTGCGGTATAAATATTGCAGCGTTGAATAAGCATATGACAAAAATGAAATGAAACTATTATTTAAACTGGGAGGGAGGAGTGTAAACAGCATATTAGAAAGATACAGCTGCACACACTTTTAAATCTTGCAGTCTGAAAGTTTGAGAATGGAAGTGTTCAGATTTCTCGATAGTAAAGAGTGAGAACTCTAAATTTTATCTTTTGCCCAGATTAATGAAAATAACAAAAGCATTTCCAGCAAGAGTTGAACTGTCAGTGTGTTTATTCAGATTGAGGGGTGTCTTTGTGGCACTGAACACTGAGAGAGCTTGACAAATTCACCAGCAGTTGTCCAAAAAGCTACACTGCAAAATGTGCTCTCTGATATATGAGTAACTTACTCTCTGCATGGAATGCGCAGAGCAGGACATACTTGTCAAATATGCCCCACTTCAAACTGTGCCATCTCAGTGCAAACCCTGTCTTATTTCTAGTTTAAACTAAGCTAAACTGGGAAAATTGAAATACAGAGATGTAATTTCTAATGTCATCACTATAGAGGAGAGTAGCACTGCTGGACAAATAATGTAATGTTTTAGGCTGTGGAACACCAAGAGTCTTTCATATTCAGGTTTATCATTTTAAACTGAAATAAGGTTGGGAAGGAGTCACGATAAACACTGAAGCAGTATCTGTGCTTTCATAGGGGACCTGTGCATTAGTGAGTAAGTAACGAAAGCAGTAGAATATGGTTGTGTTTAACACTGTGAATGAAGGTGATGTTTTGGCCAAGAAGTATCAACAGATTTTACTGTATGAGCAAAAGGCATGAGGTAAATTTTCAATCTTATGTTTTTGGGCATTTGAGACAACATACAGTATTTAATACAAAGATCTTGATATGTTTTGTTCTGAACCACTGACCTGTCCGTCAGATTACAGGCCTAGTAGTACCTTTTTGGTTACAGTAGGTTACATAGAGATTTAAGGAGCTTATTAGTAGTTACAGTAGCATTTAAGGAGCTTATTAGTAGTTATAGTAGCCAGAAATTCACTTGTAGCTGGTTTTCATTGGGTCAGAAAGAGGTTGAGTTTGGCTTGGTGTTGTCATAAACTCTTAACCATGAACAGTAAAAACTGAACGCAGTATTTTATAATGGGTTTGGTCTTTGATAAATCAACTAAGAAATACTTGAAATCGAGGAAAGGCTCCTTCCTTGCTTGGAAACACTCCAGTTGCTAAAACAAGCACAAACACATTTTTTTTCCTCTTTTTTTTTTTTCCTTAACAGTTTCAGTTTTTTCTAACAGCATTCCTGACTTTTGTGTATGTATGAAGAGCCTGCTTCTATGGAGTTTCAGTTCTGCATCTTCCAAATCCTCCTTCAGCAGAGCTCTTGCTTTCAAGGGATTGGGGTGAACTAATGGAGTTGTCTGCATACATGATTCCCAGCTTTCAGTGAGGTCTTCTTTGTCTGTCTGTCATCCACAGACCCCCATCTTAAGACCCCGGAATGGAGATAGGAGGAGCACTCTATAGCATGACTATACTGGCTTTTTGACCTAAAATTAGATGTCCACAGATCTGTGCAGACACTCCTGCATTTCAGTAGATTTCTGGCTTAGCTATCAGTATACTTCTTGTCTTCTTCCTTCTGTCCTTTTCCTGTTCCTCAACCCCTTCTCTCACATACACTGCCTTCAATTTTATGTGAAAATTTCTCATTTTCCTTATAGATAAAGGATATTTTAATAGCAGTGTAGAAAATACGTAGTCATGTTGTGTTGGATTTTTGGTTGGTTGATTTGTTTGGGGGCATTTTGTAGTAAAATTAAAAACAAACGAATGAAAAAAAGAACCCAAACACTGACCCAGAATCCTGTAATTCGTGTAAGATTTTGTGTTCACGTTTTGTAAGGGTGGGTGGAATTACCTGCAAGTTTTCTTACTAATGTACTTACTGTAGAAAATAACATAATACTTCTGCCAAGTCTTCATTTCATGGTGTGTATAGTTTAATTTTAGAGGGATTTACTTATGCAACAGAAAAAGCCTTCATGCTTAAGCTAGAAGCTGAAAACAAGTAGGCAATTGAAAGAACAGCATCTAGTTAAACATACAGTTTACAAAGGAAGAATTTAGCCTGAATGTAGAAATGAGAAATGTACTTCCAAAGGTATTGAATGGTGCAGCTGTCTTATTTAAATAATTTTCTTTCAATCTTGTAAGGTAATCTACAAGTACAAAGCAGTATTTTCTTTTGCTGGAGAACATTTTTCGTATTCTTTTCCCATAAAAGTCTAAATTAATCTCTTACTGTTGGTAACATTTTTGCTCACATCTATTTTTATCTTTGCTTTCCAAATTATTGTATGTGGTGGAGATTTTGTCTTTATATTTTCCTCTCTTATGCCTAGAACAGTTTCTTCAGGGGGGTGAACAACTGCCACAGCATATCTTTACAGTTAGGTTTAGTTTGACGTTGCATTCAAGTTTTAATTCACTGTGGTATTGGTTAACTTGAGCCTTAATTTAATCTAGTTTGCCTTTTTTAGCTGTCTGATTTAAAAAACAAACACAGGTAGTAAGGGGGAGGAGGGTAAATGTAAATATTGCTGCATGTGTGTAAA
The DNA here is from genome assembly GCA_013399695.1 of Formicarius rufipectus. NCBI lineage: Eukaryota > Metazoa > Chordata > Aves > Passeriformes > Formicariidae > Formicarius > Formicarius rufipectus. The sequence continues at coordinate 204,937 of VXAU01002365.1, read as the reverse complement.
ATATAATGGAAATGGCTCTTTGATACATTTCCTAAAGTTAGCATTCCTACCTGGATAGCTGTATAAAAACAGTGTTGCTGCATCTACCTGTCAGTTTATACTGGCAGTCTCACTTTAGCTGGCGCATTTGTGGCCACAATGTGTAGCAGATGATATCCTGCTGAATTATTGTAGGAGCAAAAATAGGAAGGGAGAAAAGAAAAACTCTCCAATCTTTCCCCCATGTGGCTTGGCAAACCTTTTTTTGTGCTTACAGATAGCCTTTTTAATTTACAGAACTTGTTTATCATGAACTGACTAGAAGACTTAGTGCAATGAAGTGGAGTGCTTGAGTCCATGCTGTGTAAGTAGCTTTTGTCTTAATAGTTTGGTATAAAAATTCTAAAAAAAGTATAATTCATGTCATCTAGGAAAACAGTAAAAGTACTGCACATCCTTAAACCTGGCATGCTGTAGTCTAAGAAAATGATACCTGGACAGGGATGTGAACTTCAAGTCTCTTGCCTGCTTCTTCAAGTAAAAGTACTGTGGTCGTTCCAGGCTGGGGACAGGTGAACCCCTGCTCCTAATAAGTTACTGTTCTTGCTAACAATCTGTTGTGGGGTTTTTTTTAATGTATTTTTCCCTGAAATTAATTGAAAAGCACTTGTAAATCTGTCTTTCCAAAAACTGCAGTAAGGGTAAGTTGCAGAGGTAACAAATGGCTTGAGGACTGATACAGTAGCTGACAGAAGCTTATTTTTAAATTATCTCTTATTCTTTTATAGCTAAAAGTTGTTGGTTTTTTTTCACATCAGTCTTCAGATGACCAAAAGTTAGATTAGAAAATAACCCAAACTTGTTTTCTTTTGAAGTAAACATCTGCATAATCTTTAGTTCCTCTAGTCAGACACACAATTGTCCAGTTCCTGGTTCAAATCCCAGTAAGGTATTATGCACAGTTGACAATAAAGTCTAGAGCTTTGCTGTAAATAAACAGTCAGCTTGGCAATGGACAAATGTTTTTTAAACACTTTGTAGTTTATTAATACAACTGATGTTACTGCATGACAGCTAACATTCAATAAGAAAATTCTTCATTAAGCTCTCAGTGTGTGTTCCTTGAACCATGGGAGACACCTTGGCATAACGTAGCAGCACATAATGGTTTGTGGGTTTTGAAAAGGTGCAGGCCATATTGTGCTGCCTCAAAAATACAAGGATTTCATCAACCTGAAGAGACATATCACTTATGATTTAGTCAATCTTGTGATGCTGATGTCTGTCATACTTTAGCAGCACGTAAATATTGGTGTTAAGACTGTAAATATCTCCAGTATTAACTGTGCTGCTGAAGTAAGGCTAGCCACTTCTGCACGTGAGTCATGGAAAAGGACATAACATGTATTTCCTATGCCTTTTTTTTTTTTTTTTTGCTACAGAGTTGTATATTGTCTTTTATGAACACTTTCTTGGCTTTTGTTTGTATTTTCGTCTATTCATAAGTAATAACTAGAACTTTATGGTATCTGATGGTAAGCATAGAATAGACATATATGTAACTTTGCTTTGGTTTACCTGAAAACTGACCTTTATAAAGAAGCCACCTCAAGCTACACCTGTCTAACAATGCTTTGGTAAGTGTCTTTGTTTATATATTTAAAACCTCTTAAAATTGTGTAATTTGTCAGTATTTTTTTATTAAATCTCTTAAAACCGTGTGTTCCTTTTTACATTTTCTAAATGAATGGAACTGGGAAATTTTTGGTCATGCTTTTAGCAAACAGAATTCATAAAGCAAAAGTGTCTTCCAAATTTTTATCAATTTTTTTTTTTTAACAAAAGTTAAATACTTCATTTTTTAAACCACTGGACTATAGACACGGAACATTTTTATGGTTAGAACTTTAAACTGTGTAGGTGACCTGCAGATTTACTAATTTTTTTTTTTCTCATCTTCCACTAAGATTTTTCTCTTGCAGGAGAATCTTTCATTGAGATGATTAAAATCACTGCAGTGAGAATGGAAATTACTTAGGCTCCTTTCCTTTTAAAAGCTTCATGCAAGAACTGTGTGGTGAGTCAAATGTAGACTAATGGTTATGTAAATGTCACTAATTTTAGATACAGATCTGAAAGTGTGTTTCCTTTTAAGATTTTATTTTCTTCACTATTATGACTCAGTATCACTTGCTAATCTAATTTTATTAGCCCTGTTGTATTTTGCCATTTAAAATACACATGCCTTCCTCAAATAAGTGGTCACATACGTAAGTTTATATATCACATAGATGTTTTAAAAGGAAGAAAAAATATTATCTGCACTGGGGATTTGTTTTCATGTCAGCCTTTACAAGTCTGCTGCTGGTGCAGTTGCACAGGTACAAACATGATGTAGATGAATATCAATATGAGTTTTTATAATTCATAAATTATTAAATTCATAACTTATTTGATTGTGTAGAATTTCAGCCTTGTGTATGTCCTGGTGGGAATTACACTTTTCTCGTCTGCTTCCGCTACTGATTTGAACTGGTGAAACTACCGATGGTAAAATTTCTGATTTAGTTCAGACCTGAGCCATTCTCAAGCTACACAGAATTAGATAGCCTACAGATGTTCATAAAGAACATTTACCTATTACAGATCTCTTAAGTCACATGTCCAAAATGAGGCTGACTACTTAGAAAAAATATGCTATCTGGCTCAAAGTTAGATAGCTCACTCGCTGAGGTTCTTTACGTAGCACTATGTTGTTTTTGCTTATTTGTAGCTGTTTAATATTAAAGACCTGCATGTACATTTCCACCATTTTAAGAACTTAGAATTGCTTGGAAAGACCAGATTCTGTGAGTTATGAAAGAAAAAAGTGTTATTCTTCCATTTAAAGGTCACTTATTTTTGTCAGCGCACTGCAGACTGCTGCTTGCAGAGGGCCATTCATCCTATTGCTCTTGTAGATCTAGTATTTTAATGTATCCAGGATTTTTCCCAGGGACTTATGTGAGTAGATATGAATCTAAAGAGCTGATCAGAAAGACTTGAGAGCATGCAACAAGTAGGTCTGTTTGCATGGCTTTGTCAAAGTCCAATGGCCAAACCATGTGTTCCTGACTACTTCATTGTGCCCATGTAGGCTTTGGTGGGAACAGTGAAACAGACTTCTTCCTTCAGGGTCACCATGCAAACACTTAGCACTGGCATGAGACAGGAGATGGCAGGGAGGGGAAAGAAGGGTGAATGTTGTACCACCATTATTTGGTGGTCCTAGCAACTTAGAACAGTTGAGTGACATGATGAAAACGCAGTTTGAGCATTGCAGAACCAGAGTTCAACTGAGGAACCAAAGTTCCTGTCTGGATTAAGAAAATTACTTCAAGTGCTTCTGAAGGCCTACTGTAGTTCAGTTCTTAAGCCTTTGAAAAGGATGTTATATTTCTTGTATGGTTCTCAGGTGGCTTAAATAATATTAGCAGTTATATTTTCCAAAGGCTTGCCTGCACGGGTGGTGCCATAGGCTGTGGCTGAATTGAACTCCCTCTGCATTGCAGCTCTGGGATTCTAAGGATTGTGCCTGAAAGGCACAGAGAGGCTCACTGTTTTAAGTTCAGTTGCTTCTTTTCTGTAACACTTAGGAACTGTACAGGAGAAAGATGCTTAATTCACATAAAAGGGAAAGAAAAGAGTAGGCCTGCTTGAAAATAAGCTGAGACTAGGGAGCTGTATAGAAGTAAAAATGAGAGGAGTGTGGCTAAAAATCTAATGCTGAGAGATTGGAGCTCAGAACTGATAGGGGAAAGACAGATCTGATAACCTAGAAAATTGGAAGGATTGAAATAGGCTGGGCAAAGATTTAAGGTTTTGTTTCTTGTTCCCTGACAGAAGGGGTCTGGCTTGAAGCAAAGAAAGGGAGTCATGTTTGGGGTAAAGGGTTTGCACATCTCAGATCATTCCCAACATTCACTGGAGTGTTCAGCAATTCAGATCCAGGAGGGAATGCACACTGTTAAGTAGTAGCTTTTGCTGTTGTCTGCAAAATCACTTCAGTTTCATCCCCCTCATAGAAGAGGGCAAACTTAATAGTACCCTCAACTACTTTATGGATTTTGGTCCTGAAATGGAATCCCAAAGTGACAGAGTAGTTGTGGTTGGAAGGGACCTCTGGAGATAATCTGTTCAAGCAATGTCAGGCAGAGCAGTTTCTTGAGAGCTGTGTCCAGTCAGGTTTAGAATATCTTCAAGGATGAAGACTCTGCAATCTGTCCTGTTAAGAATTTCACACAGTTCATTTTGTACCTGTTGCCCCCTGTCCCTACACTGGACACAGCTCAGAAGAGCCTAGCTATGTTGTCTTTACTGTCCCTTATCTCCATCAGCAGGCATTTAGAAACTTCAATAAGATCACACAAACACAAGCCTTCTCCAGGCTGGAGTCTCAGCTCTCTTGGCCTCACATCATATGGAAGATTGTTCAGTTCTCTCATCGTCTTTGTGGAAGTAAATAAAACATTTCAACTAATAAGGGGAATTAAAATTCAAAGAGGGAAATGTTTTCGTGGGGGGAAAAAACCCAAAACACAACCTAATAACCAAGAAGAATACAAAGATTACAAAATGAAACACTAAGAAGTTAGATAACTCCTGCTTTAATATTCTACAATCTCCATTTGCCCCCTTGTGTCAGTACTATGAAGCAGTCTTTGTGATCACACAGAATATTCAGCCTAATGATAGGATTGGCTTGGTGCGGGTGCTGGGCCAGGGAACGTGTCTATGGGCTGTACAAGCAAGAATCCTGATGCTGCCATATGTGCTGCAGAAAGTACTAGAAAATTCTGTAGGCAATGGAACAAACTCCTGCAATTAGAGGAAACTCTTCGTGGTTATGTCAAGTGAGAATTCCTAAGAATTGGATATGGTGTTTATTTTACTGTCTTTATGCGATACTAAACAAGCTACTGGGCCTTTGCTTCTGTGATACTTGTATTCCTTTTTACTTTAGAGGTGTCTGACCTAAGACTCAAGTCTGAAGGAAAACTTGGCAGGTCACATTTGTAGCTGAGCTTCTTAGGAGTTGTCATTTGAATTAAAATACTCTGTAATGTCTGCTGGCAGTCTCAAGTCTTGTTAAAGCATACCTCAAACTGTGGCATACTATGATAGTTTCTGTACCTCCATGTCACATTTAAAATAGGGGTAATAGAAAAAATCACCTTGAAGAGCTGTTGCGGTTTGTTTTAAAAAAATCAAAACACTTTTGTTTAGTAGCTGTACTAAAGTAATGCATTTTTTCATGGAATTTTGTATGGCATTCATTAATTCAGAGGAAGAGGTGAGTATTGTGCATCTTTTAAAGACAAGATCTGCAATCAACTTTCCTTATTACCAGCTCAAGTTGAGAAGCCATATTTCCACGTTGTTGATTCGTGGTCTATTTGAGCAGTCCTGTGAACAACAAAATATTCTGGTTTTTGTCCTGTCTTGTCACTGATTAATTTTTCAAATGTAACTATTATTATTAAATTCTTGTACAATTCTTTGAATGTTGTTTCATAAGTAACATCTTCAACATTCTGCGAAGTATTCTATACACCAAAGGCAATGTTCATGTTTGAACTTCAGCTTATTTGGCAATAAATTTATCTATGAAGACCTATTTTGCAGAAAGAGTGAACTATTTGCACAGTGGTAAGCAATGCATTGTTAAAAATGTAAAATTATTTAAACCTTTGTAGGTAGGACTTCTACAAGCCATTTTTCTTCAAATTTCAAAAGCAGTTTTCTTGGTACTGTATGTAGCGCACTTTGCTGAGTGAGAGTGCTCTGTACTGGATATTTGGATATGGAGATACGAAAATGTTTCAGCTCTTCCCTTAGTCATGGCATGTTGTTAAGTATTGAGAGAAGTCTCTCATATTCAGGTAGCAATACTAATAAGTAATGACAGAAATTTGAAATGTTTAGACTCCCTTTATCATCATCACAAGAATGAAGTCAGAAGAAATGATAGAAGTATATACAAAGTGGTGAGCTGCTATTTTACCATAGTGTAACTTGAAGTCAGGCAGCAATTCTTCACGTAAAAAACAAGCAAACAAAAAGTTTAAAATGTATTTGAAGGAAAACTTAGGTCTGAGATACATGCTGATCTTCTAAGTGGCAGTTGTGTGTATTAGAATAAAATGTTTACCTATAAAGAGAAATACGGAAAAAATGCAGTGGCATGAGTGACATTGCTGATCTCTCTGTGATGGGGACAATCTCTGAAGTGTTACTTTTTCACTCCACATACTTTATTTCTTTTAGGAGTTATTTAATGGCTCTCAGCTGCAACTCTATCGATATTTTCCAGATTTTATTCACTTATAATAGCTCTGTATTTGTCAACAAATCAAATTAAATTTGTTTAATACTGCTTCTGTTTCTTAATGTAAAGTTTGAACCCTTTGTTTGAAACTTCTGAAATTAACAAATTAATTATAACAGTATTTCTGAAGTTTGTATCTTCAGTCTAAAGTACACAATGCTGAGCAGTTAAAGGCTGATAGTTTCTGTTGAGAGATGGTATTTTCTTCTGCTGTTTATAGCCACGGAAGACAGACATGGGTAGAAAGGTTCACATTTCCCTATGTTTCTGCAGGGCAAGCATGTGGCTTTATTACCTATAAAGGAGCCTTCTGTCAGCAACTTTTATACTTTTAAGTGGGTTTGAAAGTAAAACATTTTGGAATCTCTCAACAAATACACAAAGACCCCTTAAGTATTAGAAAATTTGAAGTATATAAGGCATAAATTATAGCATATAAAATCTCAGATGTATACGTTTTTAATGTTTTGTTGAAGTAAAGGCAAATTAAAAGCTTTAGGGGTTACACTATTGGAGCAGTTAGAATAGTCAACAACAATATGTAACTGGTTCTACAGCCCTGTGATTCTCAAGCCAGACTAGTTTGGGACTGAGAGCCTTCCTGTTTACTTCAGCATGAGCCTAGCTCTGATATTTATATGATGGTTTCAGTGAATGGCTTTAGGTTAGTTTTTTGTAAGCTGAATGTGCTTTGTGAGCAACAGGGCTGGCACCAAGAAAAGTGCCCTCCACTCTTGCAAATGGCAATCCAGTTTTAAAGTTAATTTCCATTGCTTAAATCACTTTAAGGATTATTCAGAGCCTTATTCTTCCTTTCTTCATACTGCTACAGACAGACTTTGCCTATCTGCTCTTTAAATCAGAATTAAAGGGTCTAAAGACATCTGCATCTTTCTCTTTCAGTCTGCACAAGATTGGTATCTGTATGTGAAACCAACACAAAAATTCTCATAGATTTAGCTGCATAGTAGATGGAAGCAGCTGTGACACACCTTTCCCATCATGAAAATGATGTGAAAGTGTCCCTCTTTTCCAAAAAATGTTATTTTCAGACACATCAATAAATACATTAAAATATTATCCATCTATGTATAATAGAACTTCTGAGTAAAAAATAAGAAATTTCCAGTAGTATGAGACAAAGATGGACAAGAGTTCTGTTTTGGAGGTATGGAATCTGTTAAATGACCTGTGAGACAACCAGTTTTAGGAAGTGTCTCTCGATGATAGGTGGTACAGTCAGAAAAAGGATTTCATTGCAGATTCGGTACCATCGTGTAGCCAGACAGCCCCCTGTTGGTTGTATTGTTACGGAGGTTCCAGAAAGGAATTGTGCTTGAATTTGGCTATTCATTGCTATCAGCAAGCTGATTTTCTTCATTTTCATATCACAACCAGAGAAAATAGGGGGAAAAATGCGTGTGCATGTAAAAACTATCTTTGAATCAAGTTTTTATCTCTTTGGTATGAAACGTTAACGCTTGCTTAAATAGAGTAACTGCACATAGGTTCTTAATGCCTTTTTAGAGGCTTATTTTCAAAGAGCTGCAGTGAAAATGTAGAGCAGTACTTGTCCATATGATAAAACTTAAGACTAGCATACTTTGATATCAAACTTACAGTCTGACTAATGCAAAGTATTTACATAAACTGCTATCAAGATTGGAGGTAATAGATTTTAAAACATAAAAGTTTGTAAGCTGGCAGTGAACTAACCAGATACAGACTCCAGCCTTACTTAATGGCTGAGACTCTTTTGCAGGCACATCTATGAGAGTTTCTGCTATTTAAGAAGGTACAGTTTTACCAAGAGACTAGAGGTTTTTTAATAATTTTTCCTTTGCTTTAATCTGTTCTTTGTATGTGTTTTAAGTTGCTACCAATGCAACTAGCTGTGTGCTTCCAGTTTGTGTTTTCCCATGTGCTGATAAACTAAAAACCTCGTTCTTTGAATAAAATGTCTAATATATTGGAAAATTAAAGGACCCACTTTAAGTATTTTGGCTCTTTTTTTTTTTTTTTCCCAAGCTGTTTGTAAAGATAACCTAAAATCTCCCTTGTAATGTTCACTGTGTTCATGTGGTGATGGAATGCTGTAGGTGCTGCATGAGGTAGCAAGGGAAGTTTCCAGAAAGAAGTCTGTCTCAGAGGCAGAGGAGTTTCTGCTCTGAAGTAAACAATACAGAGGTAATTTCTTTCTGCATCAGATGTGACCAAGGTTATAACAGCTTATCTTTATCTGAGAAATTCAATTTGTGGTTGAAAATCCATAGCTGCAACACTGTTAGAGAAATTGATGTGAAAATTAATATTGTAATCAGATATCTTAGAACAGCTGGCAGAAACAACAGAGGGTAAGGATATGCACTATGATTGAAAAGGTGGAATGGAAAAGGTGAGGACAGACCCAAAAGCTGGTTTAAAATTGTCATGACTTGCTAAAATTCATCAGAAGACTAAGAAACTGGCTGAAACAATCTCAAGGTAAGGGAACGCTTCCATGAAACAGAAACCTGGTTTTCAGAAGCCTGAGGGGATTCAAATTCATATATCTTCTGAAAAAGTACCTGGTGGAAGTTGCCCACAGATGTTGTCCATCTTTCTTGTTAAATCAAGGATATGTGCAAAAAAGAAGCCACAAAATAGTTTCATTCAAAGATTGTTGGCAGTGGTAACTATTAGTCTTAGCAGATGAAAGCAAGCTGCAAGTAGGATTTCAAAGGGTAGTGGAATTTGTTTTTATTGGACTAACTGTGCAGTTCCTTGCAAGTTCCATATTCTTTTCCTAAGATGTTTCCTGAAGTAACAGTAAAATGAACATACAATAAATATAAGTATCCATTAAAGGAATACCTTATGTTTCCAGTCGATGAACACTGAGATAAGTATTTGTGAATTGCATCACAGATCTATATTACACCAAAGCTCTGGTTTTTATTGCTAAAGAGAGCACTAGTAAAGGTGGCTTTAAACTGCTTTATGCCCCTACATTCTCTAAATCTGCTGAAGATGGAAAGCAGGGAGCAAATGGCAGCATTAAAGAACTTCATGGCTCTTCAGCAACTAGCAAGGGGATTCACCTCTTCCCCTCTGCAATCTAGCCTCAAACTATTTTCCTTTTTCTATGTTTGAACAAGCTTTTTGATGTTTTGGGTTCAGGGAGTTTTGTTTCTTTGGATTTGGGGGGGGGCTTGTTTTTTGTTTTTTTACAGAAGTGTTTTACAGTCCCCATCACAAATTAGCAGCATAGGTAAGACCTTGTTAGGAAGATTCAAATAACTTGTCCTGCTCAGAAATATTGCAATATTCTTCCTCCTGAGGAGTGGTTACATCCTCCATTTCCAAATTAGTATTAAACTTCAGAACTTCATCATGGTCTTGGAGTATCTTTAATTTTTAGTTTGAGCAATTCTAGTAGAACATAGAGGTAACTTGCAGAGCTGTTCTGTTGTGATCCCATTGTTTTATGCTTATTCAGGCATAAAGTAAGTAGCTGAGAAAGGCACTGCCTTACACTATGAATGTATCTCAGTTTCCTCTAAAATGGCAGCTTTTTATGTGTGAGCAGTTGTTCAGAGCAATGGACATTTTAAAGGTTAATTGACAAAATCCTAACTGTATCTCCAGGGGTTTTTCATATTTGTTGCAGAGTTCTTTTTAAAACATCGCCTGGTCCTGGTGATTTACAGTATTTGAGTTTCTCAAGCTGCCAATGAGCTCTTCTTTTGAGACACTTAGGCTTGGGGAAATGACTCAATGGCAGTAAGGCACATCCTTGAGACAGGGATTTCTCTGTCACCCTCTGTGTTAAAACCAGGTAATTTATAGTGAGTTTCTTTCGTCATTTTCTTTCATCTGCCTCTTGGTATTACATAGACAAAAACAAAGTGACCCCTCCTGAATTATCTTTGAGTAATTGAAATTCTCTCTGTGTTGTGTGTATGTTGTGCATTGCTACCTGTGCGTCTGGTACTCTTGAATGAAAGAACATTGTTCAGCAGCACCTGTGAAAGCAGTAACTTTCTTTGTGCAAGAGTGGTGTTAATCGTGCCACCCCCTCATTTTTTGGACTATCAGTGGCTACAAAGAGCTTTTCGTTAGCCAATGATAGTAGTCATTTTCTTTTTCATTCATCTTCATTACTGTTTTCTTCACTAATTTATAGTAACAATTTAATAGCTGGTAAGATGTGGTTTAGTTTAGAAACTATAGCATTTCTGGTTCACAGGTTTCTTTTTTTAACTTTGGAGAAACAGCTTTAGCTTATGTCAGTGCATACCCCATGAATGAGCATGATCTCCCTGGCATTCAGACATGTCCTGTGTGATGTAGTGGTGTCATTAAAGACTATCTGCATAAGATACATTTTACTTGACTTGATGAGCATCACGTGCATCTTCTAGGAAGGATAAGCAAGCAAAACATCTTGCCTCAAGATGTCACAAGTGATACAGGCTCCTGGCCTATGGCTGTAGTTTGCCTGAGTAGAAACACTTGAGAAAGACCAGAACTCTTTTACTTCTCCCACTTCTTGTGCTAGGCTGTCAGCAAGTCTCCTAACATGGCTAGACCTTGATTAGAGGGTGACAAGGAACAGAACATTTGCAAAACAGATCCTGATTTTCTTCTACATAAATTCTTCTGACTAAGTCAAGCATAGCTCAAACGTGGAAATACCAGGCAGTCCAGTGATGGAGAGTTGGAATTTTCCTGGTGGATGGTCTACACTTTGGATCCCTTGTTCAAGGGCAGGTTGGATGGGGCTTTGAGCAGTGTGGTCTGTTGGAAGGTGTCCCTGCCCGTGGCAGGAAGGCTGGAATTAGAGGATCTTTAAGGTCTCTTCAAACCCAAACCTTCTGTAACTCTATGGGACAGACTTTCAATAGCCAAACACAAGGCACTGCTACAGCACAGCTTATGAGTGCAAGCTATAGCCAATAGAGGAGTCACACAAATGTTCTGTGTCTGCTAGTTCATTTTCCAGCCAAGTTCTGCAGGGAATCTCAGTCTTGGAAAAGATGACCTTCTGTCCATCCTTTTTCCACATGCATCCATAGTGCTTTGGGGCCTGTATATGGACACCAGTGAACTCTAGATTGCACTATCACACTTTGTTGTGAAAAAGAAAATAAAAGCAGAAAGCACTGTTAGCCTAATCAAGATGGAAGAAGTATCTTAGTTACTTCAAGGACCACACAGATACAATTTCTTATTTACATTCTTGATATGGCTATATTTAATTGCTAAGTTTATTAATGTGTTCCAGAGATCCAGTTTACTGAGCCATCTTCAGAAGATAATGCTTTGAATGATCATAGGTAGCAAAGAAATATAATATGGCTTAAGGATCAAATTGCAAATGGGCAAAACATATTGTAGACCAGTCTGTTCCAAAAGATACATTTCCAGTTTATGGAAAATTAGGACCTTACTAATAGGGTTAGTGCTTACCATACTGCAACTGGAATTGAAACGAAGTCCACCAACAGGTATCCAGTGTCCATATCTAGTAACTATCCAGCAGGCTTTATCACCCCAGTGCTGTCAAAACAGTGCTGTTATTCTGATCTTCAGAGTTTGTCTATTTGACCTCGAAAAGCTTAGCTTCTGTTTCCAGATGTGAGGTATCAACATGATTAATCTATCTGATGTCTGGATCCTGTAATGTTTTGCCTCACAGCACAAATACAGAAATTACCTCCTAGAGAGAAATTTTCTTCTTCAGGTATGTAAACTATTGATGTAAGATGTTCTGCTGATGCATTAACCTAACACATTGGGGGAAACAAAACAAAGTCCCTATAGTCTCGTGAACATTTAAGTCTCCTGTGTAGGTAATTCTGTGCCATTTCCACATTCATATAGCAGCTGTCACCCACCTAGTCGTTCAGCTCTGTGAGATCTGCTTTTCCTTGTCCAGTGGCATTGAAATTTCTGACATGTGTCTTCTCTTTAATACAGTAGGTTGTGCCTTTCTGGTCTCACAAAAGCTCTGGCTCTTTGCAGCTCAATTTTATTCCTTAACATCCTCTCTGTAACAGGAAAGAAGTGAGTTGGCCTTCTGTGGATCTCTCCCTGCCCTCATCACATAGCCTTTTCCTCTGTTCCACCAGTACCAGGCTGAGGAGTGGGCTGAAGACATGGTAAAACCATGAACATTAAAGGATAGAAGGATCAGTGTGCCTTCTGCTTATTGTTGAATACAACAGTGTAAATAAACCAGTATGTCGGCAATTATTTTATTACTTAGTTTAGATATCACTGAGGAACAAAACCAAAAACCATAGACCAGTCTTTCCAGGAGGCACTCAATGAAAGCTACAAACTGCCTTTGAAATTCAAAGAAAACTCGGTTCCTGACTCCAAAGTACTAGTAAAACCCCAGACTTGATCTTTCCAATCTATTGCCTTTTTTTTTTTTCCCAATGGAGAGTCAGGATGGAACAATGTTGCAATGTGTAATTCTTCATAGTTTCAGCAAGCACTAAGCTGACTGCTGTAACAGTAACTTGCTTAGAAAGCAAAGCACTAAATTAACTTCCTACAGCACACTTGTACACATTACTGTTTCCAACCTTTAGGGCTACATTCATCGTTGACCGGAAAGAAGCCACCAGTTATTGAACCATTCCATTAGAATGAAAACAGTGGAAATGGAGGAAGGATTCTTGGAAAAATTCACACATCAGATCACACTTCAGGGGGTTATTTCAGCAGAAACTACATGATGGTCTAGAAAACTGACATTCCCTTTTTTAATAGAAGTCAGATTTATTTGTATTTTACATGATGACTAGTGATTTACATCTTACCCATTTGAGAATATTCAGGGCTCCAGGCATATCTCTAGCCAGAACCAGACTATTCAAATAATTTTTAGTCCATCCATTTACCAGTCACAACAAGGCCTTTTGTGACTAATTATGGCCTGACTGCAGCAGGAGAGGCAGCTTCAAAGAATGGGAATCTTCAGACGCACTAGCAGTTCCCTTGGTTCCAAATTTCAGTTTTTATGTGGATTACATTGAGCTGACAGATTTAACTGGGCTGTTGAAGATATGGTCAAAGAAGCAGAGTCACTCCCTTCCCTTTTATTGTTTTCTGAAGACCTTAACAGTCATATGCATCTGTCACTAGAGAGAGGAAGTTCTCCATCACTGGACTTCATTTGGGCTTTTATATGCTGTTTCAGTAGCATCTGAGAATAGATCAATATATTTGGTAGGGAGTTGTATTTCTTTGCGATGACTGTAAATCTTTTATTGAAGATACTCCCACTGTTTATTGTTGAAAATCGATAAAAATAAACCTTGTAAAGTTAAAGCCTGGCAATGGTTCAGCACAAATCAGAGGGAAGAAGTAAGAGGCAATGAGCCTCCCTCTTCTTGGATAATTCCCAGTTTGTTCAGTAACACTTTCCAGCAATCTGGGAAAAAAATTGGGGTGGGGGTGGATCAAAGTTATGAATGCTTCATTGTGAACTCCAACAGGATTTCTGATCCACTTTGGTGGCTTTCTGGTACTGAACTGGAATATACCTTAGACTTACCCACTCCAGGGACTGACAAAAGTACATCAGCCTTGCTCAGCTCAGATTAAAGGAGTTATTTTTTGAGCACTGGAAAGCTATAAAACAACCAAAATTGATAGAAAGTGGGAACAGCCCACTGTGCAGAAAAGTTTCTCCAGAGTTAACAGAAGTGAATACTCCTGGGCATGATGCAGTTACTCTGGCATCATTCTTTCACCTATGACTATTAATTCCTCATATATTGCATCTTAAGGAGGAGTCTTTTACTATTTCCATGAAATTCAATGGTTTGGAATTACTTAGCAGAGAGAAAAACTTCCCTATACTGTGGCCAGTGCAAAGATATCAGTCAATCTAACTAGTATCTCAGTCTATAGTATCAATTTCAATAGATTTATTTAAACATCTATTCTTGATCACTTATACAATCACATGAGCACTGGCCGCAGAACCTGTAAGAATGCAGTGACTGCACTTCTCAAAGGAAAAAAAAAGAACCCTCATGAATTGTCATATTGAAATCAATACCCAAAGAATAAGAAGGTATTTCACAGCAGACTCTCCTTTCTTGTATCAGCAGATTACTGAGCAATTCAGGTGGTAAATAAATGACATGTCCTCAGAAGAGATAAAAAGGATACAAGAGGATTTTCCACTGTCTGAAGAAGCAGACAAAAAGTTAAAAGCACAAAAAATGTAACCAATCACTACAAAAGGAAGTCAACACAGTACAAGAATGGGGGAATGGAAAAAGGGTGGTGCTCATCCTGTTGGGATACCCAATAGGCACCATAGGATTGGGCTGGTAAAGCCCTTGACAGTCTTGAATGTAGAAATCAGGATGAAATCACAGTGGAAAGGAGGGGCAACTGATTAAAATAAAAAGAGTAAAGCAAATGAGGTGTCTTTCTGAATCATCTGCCTTTTGTAAATCCAGCTAGCTATCACCTCTTCTTCGATGATCTGCCATGTAAGCTGCAGTCCATGACGGTGTTATCTTACTGTTGGGTTTCCTTTTCCTCTAGTGATCTGTTTACTGCTCTGGCAGTCTGCCTGCCTGTTACAAAGCGAAAGAGATCACTGCTTGCTGTGAGTGGGTGAGGGGGCTGCCCCAGCACTGTGGCAGCCCCTTTCTAGCATCTCAGGCAATGGAACAGTTTGCACATTGCTGCTGAATCCAGGGAAGAATACAAAGACAAATAGCACAGTTAAGTTTACTGAAACCAGCAAATTTTCCATCTTCACAGGAAAAGAAAAAAATTAAATTCTCTTGAGAAAGCTGGCAATGACTTGAAGAAGTAGATTATGTCAGGGATAACAAATTACTTCACTGGAAAAAAAAACCTCTTAATGTGTCAAAATCTCATTCCTATTTAATAAAAAATAGTTACATGTGAGCAATCAGAGCTTCTGGCCCTGTCACATGTAAATGCATGACCAAGTCACCTACAATACATTGCTAGTCCAGCAGAGATTGTGCTGTGAGATACCAGAGCTGACTTGCCTGCCAAGATTTGGGTGAAAGTACTTGGTTTAGCACATAATCTGGTTTTGACCAAGCGGCTTTTAAATTCACTCAGACTTGTTCCCATCAGCCAAATTCACTTCTGCTTGTACAGCTGTTTTCTGTTGTGCAAATGCACTAGCGTGAGTCACTCTGCTGAGCACACACCACTCAGGCTGTTCTCTGCTGCATCCCTGCTTTTTGGGACCTCAGAATGGAAGGTGCAGTAAAAACGTTGGCCACTACTAAATTCCTGTCTCTGTGCTTGCAGGTTGCACTGCACACCACTCCAAAGAGGGTACAGAAAAACTGTCAGCCTGGCTCAGCAACGCTTTACCATAAATAATCTTGCAAGCTGAAGATCCTTCTAATAAATCAATGTTATTTTATATTAATTTGTCTGCAAATGAATACCATTTCATCCCTTCCCCCATGATTACTGCTATTTAGTTGTAGCTTGAAGCTACACAACACCTATAGTTCTACCATCACTGCTTCTGTTTTCTGTATAAAAAATCCAGGAAGGTGCTTACCATTGAAGAACCAGCTTCAGCTAAATTGCTTAAATTAATCTTCAATTAAAATCATGGTTATCCTACTGGTCTCAGACACTTTCAACACACTCTTGTCGTATTCTACACACACACACACACACACAAACTTATTCAAGCACCTATCAGTTAAAAAAACCCCAAAACAAAGTTCTATATAAGAGCCCATCATGTCCTCTGTGGGCACAGAAGTGACAGAAGGTGACGCTTTACAGTAATGAAGTAATGAGTAAATGCTAAGTATGAGTAAATGCTAGAAAAACTCTGGGAATCCAAACTTGCTGACAGCTACAGGTTTCACTTCAAAAAGACGCATAGTCTCACAGTACCCCGTTATTCAAGGTCATGGTAAAGCATGTATAGTCCTTTATATGACAGGAACTTGCACTGGTATATTTTTCCAGAGCCAAAAAATGCCTTCATAGAATGATGTTGGTGCTGAATAAAAATTAACCAATGAGGGGAACCAAAAAGTGTCCAGCATTAGCCCAACAGAAGTTAATACTGAAATGGTTGTACCAAATATTCATTTTGCCAAAGGCATGGAGCCTGGACGATAGCATAGGTTTAAACTCCAGGGCTTTTAAAAATGGAAATGTTTTCTTTCACTTTATTAAAAAAAAAAAAAAGTAATGCAAACTTCTGTTTTTAAAGTAGCTGCTACAGCAAGGAAAATAAAGTAGATGAAGCAGCATGACTCTTACTATGAGAGGTTCCAAAACTAGTCTCAGTTTACATCACTGCTATCAATGGTCATTTAGTGCATGATGTCTAAATACAGCCTCATTTTTTTAACTTTCCCTGTTAAAAGTTGTCACTTTTTGTCTTGCACTTCTCATAATTATTATTGGCTCAACAGTGTTGTTTTCATACAAGGAGTATAGTCTCTGTAGTACAGCAACCTGTGGGGACAGTCACCTCCACAACTGTGTCACCTGGATGCCGCCATCAGCGTTCCAACCTAAAAGCCCACCATGACAGGCTTTCTGACACAGACCTTCAGAGAAGGTCCCCACAGAATCATGGAACAGGCCAGGCTGGAAGGGAACTCAAAAGATCATCTGGTCCAGCCTTTCACAGGAAAGGGGGCCCCAGTGAAATCATTTAGCATCCTCTTCAAAACTTCCAGTCTTGGAGACTCCACTCCATCTGTGGGGAGGTTGTTCCAGTAAATGATGGTTCTCATTGTAAAAATGTCTTACTTCAAGACAAATATGAACATACTGACATCACTGACAAAAAGTAATGTCAATGCTTCAAAAGAAACATTGACTCACATTCCTCAAAATTTATTACATAGCCTGTAAGCAGAATAGGAGATGTAGTCCCATAATCACATTATTCTCAACCCAAAAGATCTAGAACAAGCAAAGAAAACCTCACTGTTTCTGCTGAACTTCTGAACTTGTGTCAAGCTAAAATGCCCTATAGCGGTAGCCAATGAGAAGAGATGTCTGACAGTGCCACCACCAGCCTCAGAAGATCCATTTCATCGATACTACTCAGGACAAGAAACAGATGGATGAGTCCCACCACCCACCCCCATTAATAAGTGCTGCAAATAAAGTAATGCATTCACATTTTAAAGCTAATGAAAAGCCAGATATAACTAGTCTCACCTTGAATATTGTGTGCAGTTTTGGATGCCACTATATAAGAAAGATACTAAGAGAGTGTGCCAAGGACGGCAAAGAACATGGTGAAGGGCCTTGAGGGGAAGCCACATGAGGAGTGGCTAAGGGCATTTGGTCTGTTCAGGCTGGAGGAGAGGAGACTGAGGGGAGACCTCATTGCAGTTACAAGTTCCCCATGAGGGCAAGAGAAGGGGCAGGCAGTGATCTCTTCCCTGTGGTGATAGTGACAGGACTAGAGGAAACAACATGAAGCATAGTTAGGGAAGGTTTAGGTTGGATATCAGAAAAGGGTTCACTCAGAGGGTAGTTGGCCACTAGAACAGGCTCCCCAGGGAAGTGGTCAGAGCACCAAGCCTGAAAGAGTTCAAGAAGCATTTGGACAAGGCTCTCGGGTACATGGTATGACTCTTGGGGTGTCTAGCTTGGGGCCAAGAGTTGGACTTGACGATCCTGATGGGTCCTTTCCGACTCAGAATATTCTGTGATTCTAGAGTCATCCAACAAAGCCCAAACAAGGTCTACTGGGCTGTTTGTAGCTTTGGAAAGATGGTGTTCTGTCAACAACAAAAGCCAGGTGCAAATAATGAATCCCTGAGGTTACTGCAATCTTCTTCCCCTGCCTTGAAGGGAGGACAAAAGTTTCTTAATTTATAAAGCCTCATTAACTTATCTCTCCCAGTACCTGAGCTAATTTTGGCATCTTTACAAAGCTTTGTACAGGGCTAACATTCCCAAGGCTTTTAAAACCACTTCTGCCAAGTCTTCCTTCTAGTTGTGTTGCACTTAACAAGTATTAAGAAATCCTTTGTACTATTTTGTTTATAACTATACTAACTCTTCTATCTGAAGGGCTGTTTATTGTTTTCATCCTTTTTATGGTTAAAACTCTGAAAATTAGCTGACCCTTTGTTCACAAAGACCTTTATCATTTAATTGTCAGCACTGAAGAGCAGCTTAACGTCTTTGTAGAATACTCCTCTGTCCTCCCTCGCCAAGAGACAATCATGTGTTATTTCAGAGCCTGGTGATGGCTTCACAAAGCCACACAGCAGTGCAACTCAGGATATTTCTGTTAGTCTGCTTTCAGCTAATTGCAAGAGATTCAGAGAGAAGTGGAAGAAATAATCAATCATTGAGGTCTGAATTCGTCCTCCAGCCACTTCTCCAGACTGTTGGGATGACAATTGTGTCAAGCTGTTATTTCATCATTTCTTCATGTTACCAGGTTTTTAAGATCTGCTCTACAGATTAACACAGAAAACAACTTTATAGAAGGAATGGCTGATGCTTTGTGAATCCTCATGTAAATCTTAGCCACAGAGAAAAACAAAAACAATCCTTGAAAATACTGGAATCTTGTCCACAAACACAGTTTTGAATCTGTGGTTCTTTTATTTAGGGGTGGAGCAGTAAAAGGCAGGAAAGCTACATTTTTTCCTTAACACTTGAAAAAAAATATTGCTTGTTTGTTACTTCCCTCAATAGTTGCAGTTTCAAACAAGCCAACAACAACCAAAAAAAAAAAAAAGCCACCACTACTGACACACCCCTCTTCCACCTTCAAACAATGTAAGAAAAAGCTTTTATTTCCCTTTATGCACTTGGCTTCTCCTTGCCTGTGCCACCTCAGAGTTCCCTAGGGTTTGGTTCACCGTGACAGTAAGGCCTGCTGGCCTCTTCATCCTTTCAAAACTGTAGCATTCAACCTTTTCTTCACTGGCGACTGTCCTGGCACTTATGAGGCGAAATCCGTCTTTGAGTAAAGTGTCAAACAGCAGGCCTAGCACATTAGTACCATTAATCAGCTTTCTATGATCAGGCTTTATGGAAACATACCTAAAATCAGAAAAGAAATAGCAGTTACAACACACTTTAACTACTTCTTGACAGTGCAGGTCAGCACAGCTGCAAGTGTTTACAGCAACTAAGGTTCTGGATATTTTTTTTCCTCCTTTAAGATCAACCGAATCCTTTCCTTCATTAACAGTAATTTTCAGTTCATCCATGTGCATGTTGAGGAAGAAGCACTGCTCTTTCACACACCCCTCCTATCCTCCCCCAAAACTTTAAGAAACTAGCTGTGACCACCTCCATCTCCTTTCACTTAATGGAGGAGAGGAGAATGGCTGGCTCTGTACAATGCTGCAACTTTGAGTAAATGATGGATATCATGAAGTCCCATTCACCCCAAGAGCATCACTTTCCAGCACACAGGATCTATCTCTACAAACAGTGACATTTATTGCAAAGTTACCTGGTACAGCAGGTCATGTGATAACAAGTATGAAAATCATTTTCACATTGCCTCAAATTCTACCTGATATAAAGTACAGTGTAATAATCTATCCAGACATTTTGAGGAACAGAAATCAGGTAAAAATACTATTACAAAATATATAAGCTGACAGGGGTAAACTGTTCTACAGTTCACAGGGAAGTACAACAAACATTCGTGGAAAGCACAAAAAAAGGCAAGAGAATCCATATCACCAGAAAGATTAAGACAGAAGTTCAGCAGGCAACATAATCAAACTTGACTTGTTTCATTACTCAAGGTAAGCTTTTCTGTTGATCTGCAGAGGAAAACTTTTACTAAGTCTGAGGAAATAAAGGAAATAATCAGAAACATTTTTCCCACTATTTAAGTTGCCATAACCTACTCAACCAATTGTTAGTCCATTAAAATTAGTAATACATTACAAAGTTAACATTTGGCACACAAATATATATCGCTTCGCAAATGCAGAGTAGTTTTTCTTCTACTTGCTTAGCCAAAGAAAGCTGGAAGAAAGATAAACTTTATTATTATTATTTTAAATAATCAAAACACTGCTGTGTTGATTCATATATTCAGATAGAATAACCCTTTTGGAAATATTTCAGTGAAATTTCCATAAAATTCCAGATGTTCTAACAGCCACAGAGGACAAATTAGATTACGTTTTCTTATACAGTAAGAACATGCCTCCATACAAGAGAGACATCCAGCAAAAGCTTGTTTAAAAAACATAAATTGTCATTACAATATGATACTGCTATCACAAAAATTACTGATAATGAGTAATCTTAATAAAAGGAGAACCTAGCTCTGAATTCAAAGAAAACCCACTATGTAGCATATAGCTAATAATTTACTCCTTCTCCCTCCCCCAAATAAAAGGCTCTACAAAAGCTTTCCAGTCCCTGAAATGCTATCTAGGTTTCATTGGTATTTTAACCCTGTTTAGCCATTCTCTTTTTCCTCTTTTCCATATGAAAGCTTTTTAGACCATAAGCTAGTGGAGATTTTAGTCTTCCTCCCAGTATTTCACTCCTTTGCTTTGTATCCTTTGCTTCATTTTATTCTGTGTTTTTCATATCCTCTGGAAGATCACTGATGCTGTGAAATTCTAAAGCAAGTGAAGAGGAAAGGGCAGAAAGAAAGACACAACAGAACTCATAAACAAATGTCAACATTTTAGAAAGCTGAAGAATAGGCAAATCAGTGTAACAGAAATTAAACTGGGTGTTCTAAAACTAGAAAAAGATAAAATTCAACTAGCAAAAAGAAGGAAACATAGTTCTCTCATACAGTTTCTTTAAAATGAACTTTGCTAGCACGTAAGGTACACTACCTGAACTAGAAGTCACACAGACACCTTCATAACAAGAAGTCACACTAGGAGAATACCTGGCCACAAACTGGTCCCCAGCAGAGTACTCAGTACCACACTGAAAAACCACATCATGATGAGAAGGTCTTTCCAAAGGAAGCGGAATGAGTGTTTTCTGGGAAGGAAAAGGGCTGTTCCAGTTCTGTCCTGAGTGCTGACCTGCAAACACAGTGATCTGCTCAGCTAGTGTCTCAATAGTTGTACTGCAGGAACCAAAGATTCGGAAAAAGGCCTGCATTTCTTGGAGAGAAAAACGCACTTCCAAGATCTCCAGCCTCGGCTTCAGCAAGTGTTCCTGGCTCAGGAGGTTGGCCAGGGGGTAGAGTCCATAGAATTCTGCTTCTCTCTGCAGCCTTTGATAGTCTGAGAAGTCAGTCGGTAAGGAGACCTGTAGAGTCCTCAAGAAGTCTATGATGTAACTAAACAAAATGCCATCTCTGTCCACAAAAAACTCTCCATTCACCAGTTTGAATTCCTGGTCATCATCATTTAACATCCGTGCTAGCCTGGACTCAGGGAACTGCTGCAAGGTAGAAGCCCGGGTTACAAATCTCACACCTCCCACGCTCAGAACTACCACCGCTCGATTACTCATGGCTACCTCAGCCACTCAGGAATCATAACTCTCTGATCTATGTGTTTGTGACTTGATCTTTCCTAAACTGCACAGGCAGCTGCAAAGAACTACTGAGTGCTTTTAACAAGCATTTGGAGTGAGGTGTGGAGCAGCAACAGGATTTCCAGGCAACAAAGGTGTAAATATAACGTACAATAGTTTTGTTTGCTGGGTTTGGTTGCTTGGAAACTTTGATTCTTGGAATTTAATGTTTTATTTCTGAAATGAACAGCTTGCAAGGACTACTGGAATATAGTGCATTGACTGTCACAACTTATTAAACCTTGAGAGAGGTCAATGATTATTTCCAAAGTATGGCACACATGTTTGTTTTCTGGAAATGTCAGCTCAGTTAATTCCATACACTGCTGTTCATAGGACCACTGAAAAAAGAGGTTAGATGTGCTTCAAGCAAGACATTTCAATACTGTATGCTCCTAAAGAAGGGCACTTCAGAGAACTCAAGCTTAAGGATCACTTTAAATCACTGTTATCCTAAGGCCAAGTAAAAACACACAGAAAATTCAATCAACTCCTCAAACTAGGTACACAAAAATACTGTAACAGCAGAACTTATATAAGTTTCAATGCTAAAACACTTCAAAGATCAACAATATCCATACATCTGTTACATGACACAAGCAGTTCCAGGAGTCATCCTGCCACCTCTGCAGGGTTAGAGCCCAAGCTGCCTTCCTGTGGCAGACCCCTGCATGCCTTTGACCACACTAAACTCTTTATGTTAAGGCCACTTCTTAAGTGGGGCTTCAGAGAAACACGGATCTAACAAAACAGCTCAGTTACCCCAACAACTCAGTGTTGAAAAAGCAAAAGGCAAAGTATGTATGTACTATCTGCAAAGTATGTACTACCTTGCAACTTGTTCTTAGCAACCTTAACTGATTTTGTTACCTTAAGCTTCCTCTGATGATATATATTGTTGTATAGAACACATAACGTGAATGCACAGAATAACTATATTTGATTATACAACAAAAAACCCCACAAACATATAGCTATTTCAGTGAGAAGTAAAATTGTCATAGAGAAAGCGGTTTCAAAATGTGAGTGATGCATGCTGCACTTTGCAGAGGAAGGGCAGTCCTCAGCAAGCCTGTCAATACAGCACTCACCTCAACCACAACTGCTCTTCCTCTTAGCAGTTACAAAAGAATATTTTTTAAACTAGGATCTTTCATCTTATCCTACAATTACATTGACATTAAACTAAGTACCCAGTTTGACCCTGTACTTTGCTAGTAAAAATGATTTACAGTGAATAATATTCCCATAATTATGACTGAAAGAAGAATCCAGAAACAAAGTCTTTTTCAAAGCTCCATTTCATCTTCTGGTTTATCAGTGCTCAAACTCTGTGAATAGTATGAATGTTTAGGCAACATTTTGAATCTTTGAATGTTTTCACTGGAAGTCTTAAAGAACCAATTAATTTTAAGAAGTTCTATGTTTTCTTCCCCAGATCTCTCTTAGTTCTTATATTTCAGCAGGGCCTTCACAACAGTTTATATTTGCACACAAACTCTGCAACATTATCCAGTACAACCAGTGTATAGTTTTTACACTTTTCTCTTAAAAGTGAAGCTCCATCTGTCATCTGTTCCCAGTAAAAGACCGCATGATCTGCTATCTCTACATTATCTGCCAAATAGGACAAGATAACTGCAAAGAAAATAAGACAGTTCACGATAAATGTGCGTGAAAAGACTGAGGAAACCTTGAATTTGCAAGTGTTGCTTTCCTGAGGCAAGGAAAGTTTGTCCACATCAACTAGTTTTATTCCATTCCACTGGCTGGTATCAAAGCTCTTCACTGTGGGGCTGATGTCCACAGTGGAACAAGGTAAAGGGGTTTCTTTGAGCACCTTGATTTTTTCCCTGAACTCCTGCATCTGTTGCAGAAATATAATGGGTTCAGACACATCTTTGAAGGCCTCTGCAATGTTAAAAGCTGTCCGCTGTTCTTGCAGAATTGTGTTCAGTTTATTGATCTCTGGATCATAGGCCTGCATCACTGCAAGCTTCATGGTCTCAAAGTCAGAGAGAATCTCATTTCTCTTCTGCTCCAGCGTGTGCTGCAGCTTCTCAAAGAACTCCTTCACTTTGTCAGAATCTTTGGTTAGCATCTGCAGAGCTTTCCTCTTACCGGTTTCCAAAGTATCCAGCCGTGAGAGGGCATCTCCGCAACGCCAGCTTTCAAAGCCCTGAAACAGGGTTTCAAAAGCCCGCTTCTCCTGGGAATAAGCTTCTTCAATGGAACAGAAAACATGCTTTGTGTGATCACCACGGGTGGCACAAACCCCACAGATCAGCTGCATGTCTGTCCGGCAAAAAATGTTAAGGGGTTGCCCACTGTGCACTTTGCACACAGGCATTTTTGGAGTTACTTTGATTCTGTTGTACTTCTCCACAATACCTTTAAGGGAATAGTTGACCTGCAAGCTGTTGACTCCAGTAACGGGAGTTTCCTTCCTGCATGTGGGGCACTTGAAAGGGGATGGCCTCCAAAGCACGTTCCGCACATTTCCCTCAAGAATTCCTTCCAGACACTTTCTGCAGAAATTGTGTGAACAGGGAAGGACACGGGGATCATCAAACAGGCTACAGCAAATGGGACAGGTAAGATCTTCCTCTAGGAGCTCCATCATATCCTAGGAAAGAGAAGAAAGATAGTAACAGAACTTAAAAATCTTACTTGTCCCTCAAGGAGACCATGCAAAAACGAATCTCCATCTGAGACACATCTCGGTGAGAAAATGATCAATTTTTTTTCTCCAGTATCCTTAACACAGAGTCTCAACTGGGTTTTTGTCATCAGTCTCCCATAGCTGAGGTATCTGGCCAGCAGACAGCAGGCACAAGAATGGTGCAGTGTTCAGGCAGAACCTTTTTTCTGAACTTTCAACTAGAAATGCTGGAAAAATCCCAGCAAGGACTCTGAAAGAAAGTAACTCATATACTCATAGTAACAGTAAGACTTAGATCTTTCCTTGCTGATGCAACACACAGAAACTGGATCTGCACAAAAGATACCTGGCCAATATGCCCTGCTAAGCTTTGATTGCTCTTGACTTCCTTAACTCATCCAAAGCTTCCAGTTTCAAACCCCATGCACTGCTACTGTAGACAATACTAAAAGTGATTGAAAAAATCCAGCTTCTGTATTTCTGCTGGTACAGAATATGTGACATGTCTCTTTGCTCTACTTTCAAAGCCGAATGAGAGTCACTACTCACTTTAAAATTTTGCTTTTCTCTTGATCCTGCAATATTTTTAAATAGTCAAGTGAATGTGTTACTGTTGAGCTATTCAGCACAAAGTTAAAATACTTCAAGTAACAGCTGCCCATAATCGTTGATAATTCATGAAACAAAACTGTTAACCATTTTTACTCATTTGCAATCTCTATTTCCAATTCCATTCTCTCTACCACCAGTATTCATGCCTTAGCAATTTCTGTGGTGAGGACCTACAGGAAGAAGATTTAACATGTAATCCTTCCAATTGGAAAGTCTTAGCAAAGGAACCCAGCACATACCCTCTCCCTGCCTCTAACAGGTTCTCAGATGCAGACACCTTGTAACTTACAGCATGCTCTTAGAAAAGAAATAGCTAATAAAGACCAAAATGGGTCTTTATTATATTATTATATTTAGTTTGTATTAGCCAAAGCTCTCAAACACTTAGTTTTGAGCTATAATCAGAAAGATGCTTCCCTTGCATAAATTTCTTCCATATTATACAGGTATTCATATATATAATAAAATTCCTTTTATCAATTCAAAGACATAGCACAGAAGAAATGCTTCAAATACTGCTGTGACTACAAGGCATGAGAATGAGCTCTTAATTAGTTTTGATGTAAATATTAAGGTTTCTGTCCTCCAAAAGCAATATAAAGTGGAAAACATGGGAGCCAAGAGGAGAACTGCAAGGGGAGATCCATGCTGCACAGGACAAGAACAGAAATAAAATCAATAGCACTGATCCAAGTAAAGTGAAGTTCACTACAGGGAAAAAATAGGCAAAGTCAGTCCTGAGTTTCTTTCACAAAAAGACCGAGTGAGACTTCACAGTAAAAGCGTTCTTTAGAGGCATAAGCAAATCTCCCATGCTTTTCAGCTGAGGAGAAGGGGTTGTCATAACCTGGAAGGAGACACAATCTTCATTAGAAACTCTCACCAGGCTGAACAAAGACACCAGTCCAGTGTCAGGGAACTCTTATCCTTTATTATATAGCCACCTCTGACAACTAGTACTGTATTTAGTTGTAGGACTATTAGCTAACAAGCTCTTAACTTTTACAATAAACTTTAATAAGCTCCCAACTCTCACAGAGAACTTCCATACAGAGAAAGGGGTAGAGTACAATTGCCACACTTGCTGGGATAAAACAAGAGAGGAGAGAATAAGGATGGAAAAGCAAGTGAAGGAAAAAGATCACCAGCCCTTAGATCCCACATCAGTCCTGTCACCATGGATGGTCCAGATCTAGGATCAACATAAGCCTGGGACCAATCCACTTCCTTTTACAATTTTTTCAGTGTACCTCCCCTTCCTTTTCGCGCCATGTGCTACTTTTCACGCACGCGCAGTGAACCTTTTGGAACCCTCTAGGAAATGAAACGTGGGGGCTGGGGGCTTGTGGTGGACCAGGAGCCCCCTTTAGTGCAATGCCCAGGATTTGACCTTTCTCCTGCTGCAGGCACACTAAGCCTGAGTCGCTGGGCGGACTTACAAGCCTGGCAACGAAAGGGAAGTTGGCTCAGAACAGCGCTGCCTCCATGGAACTCTCCCTTCCAATTACAGTTTTCCTGTCACGGCACAACAGTCAGAGGTTTGAGACTTGCTTATGCCTGGCCCTGCACAGAGGTATTCTCTGTGCTTGTTAGAAAAAAGAGACTTTGAAAAAGTTGCCAGCTTTTCTACTCATGACTAAGATCATCAGGCAGAAGAAGCCACCACTACAGTGAGCAACAAAGCCCCAGACTAAAAGGTCTAATGACTCCATTTGCCACTTCAGGTTTCCTGAAAGCCCACAGATCCTATTCAGAAATCTCCTTTTCTGCAGGAAGAATCTGTTTTTGAAGAACCTCTTGATGCTAAAACAGGCAATGTTTCCCTTCTGTCTTTCTTCTACTGCTAAAAACAATAGGATGACAGGAAGACAATGATTTTGTCTCTATACTCTAGAGTCTTCATTAATACCTCTCTCTTTTCCAACTTGTACTCACAGCTTTTAGTCATAGTAGCAGCACAAAGATCAGTTTTGCTCCTGTGTTAAGAGGATAATAACTACAAAACTAAAATGACACTTCTCCATCTTTCAGTAAATGGAAATTCACAGTGCAGAAAGTATTTACTCTGGTCCATCTCCTTTACCAGGGAGGATTTTACTTCCTAGTTAGGGAGCTGGAAAAGCAGCTTTGCATGCCTGCAGTGAGGATTGCAAAGCACTGCAGAAAATGCTTACTACAACACATTCCATCAAAATTGCAGTAAAAACACTGAAGACTTTCACACTCCTAAAAATACAAAAAACATATACAAAAAGGCTTCATGATCTAAATGAAACTGTACTGTTGCATTCCAACCCCACTTATCTAATTAAATAATTAAGCTTTATAAATATAAACAAATTTCAAAACTTTTATACAACATCATTAAAAATGTTGGATTAAAAAAAAAAATAAAATAAATGGGCAAGTTTACAAGCTTTTTCCCCCCTCTCTTACAACATCAAAAATGCCATACCAAAAATATGAAGACTTGTATGACTGCTTGGGACAGATGAACTTTTGTCTTCTTTATGACATTAATTTCAGAGAGTAAATTGTCTGTGCATTGAAACACCCCTTAGCAATCTGGTATTTGTGTGAGGAACTACAGCAACATTTCAACTTCTTCATTGGGAATTTCTCTGTGTAACTTCGGATCCAGGTTTGGATGGCCCTGGAATTCCCCATTTGTAGCATATGAACCAAAAGCATCTCTGGGTACAAACCCAACAGATACCATCCATCAGAAAGAGCAATTTGCACAGTTTCATTACTAGGAAGAAAAATGGCAAAATGTATCAAACCATAAATGTAAAAGCAACCACAGCAGCTTTTTTCCACACTCTAAAGAGAAATTCATTTAAGATGCTTCTCAGTACAGAAGTCAGGTTGATCAGCCAGTAGCAGACTGAAAACAAAACCAAAATTTCACCAAGCTTCAAACAAAACACAAGGATAACTCTCAAATTACAAGTTGCCTGCAATGGCATGTGTTCTAAATAAAACTTGGCCAAGTCAGGCTACATCTCTACAAGCAGCTGAGCTAGTCAGGAGAGGACTCATCTCCCTTCCTTGGCAAGGACCTCAGTCTGTGTCAGGAGACCTCCTATAAGCAATTTCATCAGCCACCTGTCAGACTGGTATGCTAAATCAGCCGCAAAAAGGGTCCCATACAGAGGGGAAGGAAGATGGGAGATCTTCACTCCAGCAGCAATGATCTCAATTCACACCACTGGAGGGGGGGCTCACTCTAATGGACGGTCAGTGTAGACATTTTACCATGGAACGACTGACGTCCAGGTGCACTGGGTAGAAAAGAACATAGAATGTTAAGGGGTTGGAAAGAACCTTAAAGATCATTTAGTTCCAAGCACCCCTGCCTTGGGCAGGGACACCTCCCACTAGACCAGGTTGCTCAACACTTCATCCAGCCTGGCCTTGACCACCACCAGGGATGGGGCATCCACAACCATCCTGGGCATCCTGTTCCAAGTGCCTCACCACCCTCACAGCAAGAAATTTCATCCTACTATTTAACCCAAATTTCCTCTCTTTCAATTTGTACCCATTACTCCTTGTCCTATCACTACAGTTCCTGACGAAGAGTGCCTTCCCGGCTTCCCTGCAGGCCCCCTTCAGATACTGGAAGGTTACTTAACCAGATGGCCAAAAAGAGCTGAAGAAAGTGGCCATGTTTTAACCTGTTATTGTTTGGCCTGTTACGGCCAGAAGTTTTTCCAGGAGCACCAGGGCAGGTCCAACACGTTCAGCCTCCAGAAAGCTAGAGAAGCCTGGAGAAACAAGCAGTCGGGGCTGAGCGTTAGAAAGGCCTGGAGAAACAAGAGTGCAGTTACAGCCCCAGGTGCGCCGTTTCACCCGCAGGGCTTGACAGCGTGCGGAGCGCAGGGGCCGCACCACCGCGGGCTCCCGCGCTCGCCTCCTTGTGCTCCTCATCGCCACCGTCTCCGCAGGGAATTCCCCGAAACGAGGGCACCACAGGCAGCCGCCGGCCCCGCTCCCCGCGGGGCTCACGGCCCTGGGGATCCGCCCTCGCCCCGCCATCCGAGCCGGGGCTCACGGGGAGGCGGCGGCTGCGAGCGGCACCGCCGGCTCCGGCCGCGATCGCAGCGCAGCCCCGNGCGCCGCGCCGCCAGGCCCGGCCCCGGCCGCGATCGGCACGGAGCGGCAGCCTCGCAGTGCCACCCACCTCGGCCCGCGGCCGCCGATCCAGCCCCGGGGCAGGAGCTCTTCCCCGGCTCTTCCCGCTCCGCTCGGCAGCGAGCAAAGCCGCCGGGGTTGCCGGGAGAGAGGGCCGGCGGGGGGTTCCGCTTGCCGAGGCTGCAGCCTGCTGCTCCGCCGGGATATGGACGGGTGGGTGATGGCTATTAACTCTCTTAAATTACACCTCAGGCTGCATCACAAGCACACGCTGCACAGCCGAAGGAGCGACGCTGCTGGGTGGCAATACCGCTGAGCATCTTCCACCCCCTTAAAGCAGTTATTAAAATAACATCATTTTAGACACATATCCTCATGTGCTTCTTAAAAGGATGGCAACTCGTTCCTATTTGCTTTAATGTACTGTTTGTACCGTTTCCGGCTGGTGAACCTGTTGGGGAGTGATGCAGCCTTACAAACCTCTGCAAGTCTTCCAACTAGCCCCAGGGAGAGGGAGCAGGATACCATGTCCACCTGGGATGACCCTTTAGTTACAGAGCTATGAAACTGTGTCTGGAAGCACAGCGACTGCACAGAACCTTTGTGATTTGTATCTTTTTTCTGGTAGTAAAAGTACTGTAGTTTCTGAAAAGTGACAGTTTAATCCATTCCTCAGCCACCCAAACTATGTTCAAGTGATACCCCAATGCTTGCACATTTATGTTTGCCAAGTAACCCCTTGTCTACACTTTCCCAACCACTTTTATATCAAGAATTCCTGGGTTCTACTAATCTGCTCTGTAATGTTATGGTTAAGGATTAAACCTGCAGTTAAAGATTAACAACAACATAGCATTTTAGATTTCCCTCTCATTATTAAGTTCATATATTTCTTATATAACTTTTTCCTGCTATTTTCTAGAATGTATTTTATTCTCCATTAATTCTTTGGGCTGGTCCTACTCTATCTTGTGATGAATGAAGAAGAAGCTGCGTGAGTGTTAAGAGAGGACACCTGTCAATCTTCTCTTTATTAGGTTCACCTGAAAATGGTCTGGGATTTCTTCTGTGAAAGACGAAAGCTTAAATTTCTGAGCAAACACAGCATGGGATTTCTGAGCAAACACAGCATGGGAAATGCTGTCTAGTTAGCACTGACCCATGGCTGCCCTGAGCATGATCAAATAGAATTTAGGCATTTTTTCCTTCTTATCTGACTGATAGAGTTGCACACAACCAACAGTTTCACATATGTGTAAGTCCATCTTTCTATACTCCTTGCAACTCTTTGTTGCTTCAATAGCAGTTTGTTTATGAACTTGCATTCCTGCATCTTGAGAGCACAGTGTCCTCCCACAGCAGCATCAAAGGCCATTTGTTGGAACTTCAGAGAAAAGCTCTGGCTGATGGAAAAGACCATTAGTATATCTGTGGCAGCATTTCTAGTATATCTACTACAGAAACATACAGAAGGAAAATCTAGGCTCAAAGGAGCAGCCCAGCATAAAGGAAAGCATTAGGATAAATTTCATTTAGCTATGGGAGGGTTGAAAACACAGGGTTAAGAATTTGGAAGGAATTACAAAAAAGTGGTAAATTCCAGCTTTTCAAGACAAACACCATGTTTGTTGTAAGACTAAGGGATGTTGCCTATTGCCATATTTAAACTACAGCGAGAACCCAGATCATGGCCCTTCTACGGAGCATTATGACAGGAGATTTCTGAGACTGAAGCTCTGTGCAA
The DNA here is from genome assembly GCA_013399695.1 of Formicarius rufipectus. Classification (NCBI taxonomy): domain Eukaryota; kingdom Metazoa; phylum Chordata; class Aves; order Passeriformes; family Formicariidae; genus Formicarius; species Formicarius rufipectus. The sequence continues at coordinate 173,905 of VXAU01002365.1, read as the reverse complement.
CCTCAGAGCTCACAGCTACTGGTTTCCTTGCCTGGACCAGCTCTGCCAGGCTCCACAGATGCTTTACTGAGCTGACTCCACCCACTCAGCCAGGAACGCTGTTCCCTTTTCCTTGCCGAGGAGAGTTTTCTGCTGATTCAACAAGTTAAACCAGTTCAATACAAGATTAGACAATTACCAGGTCTAACATCAGATGAGTGAGGAAAAGACCAAGATTCTTCCCTTTCTGTGGAAGCAAGTAATTAACGTGACTCAAGCTGTAACAGGCAGTTCTACCCTGACAGCCAGGTTCTTGTGGGTTAAGCCAAGATGAGGTTGTGCTGCTGGCAAGCGTGATCATTCCATCCTTTCCTTAGTCATGCTTTCCTGATGCCTCCTCTCTGCTGCAGCCACACAAAAGGATAGATTCTCTTGCCAACAGAGCTGAAAGCTAAATCCAATTAAAAAAAAAATAAAATTTCAGGAGGATCAATTTTGGTAGCCAGATGATCCCACAGCCAAACAAACAACAGTGCCAGAGTGAGCCAGCAAGAGGGCCTGTTTCAGTGGCAGCCTGCACACACGTCAGCATAAACCAGAAGTGCCCCCACAGGCCATAATTTCACAAATGCTTCCAGCCAGCTATTGCCAGTGCTGCTGCCAAAAGTAACACAGGTTTGCCCTTCGGCCACACCAGCTGCTCATTCCAGGCCCCAGGCGCCTGCTGTGCTGTGCTGGAGAAGAACAGATTGATAAATGTAGCTGGAATTAAAAGCTGTCACCTTCTTTTTTTCCCCAAGTTTGTATTCCCCATCACTAAGGCACCTCTGAACCCATGCTACCAAAGACCTGTCAGGTTGCAATTGTCTCCTAGGGTGAAACTCCAAGGAAAGGAGGTGAGTTGAGGGAATTTTACGGTCTAATTCTTGGCTGCAAATCTGCCTTTTACTTTCTACTGAAGGAGGCTAAGGCTCCATGTCCTGTTACAGAGGTGTCAGAGCAGACACAGAGTACACTGCAGCGTCAGGACAGAGACTTCTGGAAGGACGCCACTTTATTCAGCTGTGCTGGGGTGAGCATACCCTCAGTCTGAGGTGCACAATGTGGTTGCCTGTGGGTGCCTAAATATGGACATAAATCTGCAAGAGCTTTGATGCCAAAGAGCTGCTCGATAAGAAGAATGCTGTAAGATAACACAAAGAAAGAAACTATTCAAAACAGCTCTGTGTATCAAACACCTTACTCATGTATAAACATTTCACAGCTATATCACATCTGACTACCTTTCTTTTCAACAGATACATTTGGGCTATATTAAACATTTCAAACGAGAGATCAGAGAAAGCAGTTTCTTGTTATTGTTCCATAAAAGCTACTTTTAATATGCATTGTAGAAATACCAGGCTTTAAAAACCCATGAAGGATCGTCAGAGACTGAAATGATCAACTGCTGTTTTAGGGTCTGAATTTCAGAGACTGCCTTGCTATCTGCAGGGTCTCTGGTGACTATTTCAGCAGTAATGAAAAGCTCTGTAGTTTTACATACAGAACTTTGACCTACACAGTTAACTAATATTCAGCACTTTGCCAGATTTTCCTGCAGAGCTGGGTGGAGGGGATTGATGATGAATTCATTTAGCTCCTTAGCGAAATCTTATTTATTTACAAAGAATGTACAGCCACGTCCCATTTCCTTGCACACAGAGGAAGCAAATAGGAGGGAGTACTGCATGGCAGTCCAAGTTTGCTGCTCTAGCCAGGATGCTTGCCCAGAAGCTGTCCCTTGGCTTTTTCTCAGGACCATACACCACTGCTTCTCCCACTGTCTGCTGGCTCTTGCGTGGTGTTTCCGGTCCCAGACATGCACACAGGCAAACACAGCTGCAACCAATCTGTGCTCTTGCTGCTGTGTTCGCAAGCAGTCCCTAGAAAAATCTCTCTGACTTTCCCCAAATTAGTGCTTTCTCATAGGAGTTAGCTCATCTTAGCACTTGGCCATGTAGCCCTGTGCCACGGGCAGTGCTTTCTAGTTTTTAGCTATCTTATGCCATAAAAGAACTTAATTGCTCCTTCCTGAACAAAGCACGGCCAGTGTGCCTGTCAGTTTTAATGAGGTTGGTGACTGCCTATAGATCAAAGCTCTGCTCTGGTGGCTTTTGCTTATATTGCACAAAGAAGAAAGGAGAAGTGACCTCCAAAGTAAATAGAACAACAAGGAACAACATTCATTTTCATATATAATTTCTTCTGTGATTTGCTAAGTGTCAGATTAGCTGTGTAAAACAGAAGACTTACTACAGAATGTCGATCCTCGAAAAATGCATTATAGTGAAGATTTCAAAAGTACAAGCACAACCTGTTTTTCATCTGAGACCTTGTCTGTATCATCTTCCAAACCACAGGCCTGACCCTGGGAGTGGAAGGACTGCTTTCAATAAACAAATCTTGATATTCCAGTCCTGTACCATCATTTACTTCTGTGCAAGTTGCACAGGAACATTACTAAATTCACTCCAGCACATAAAGTAACTACTTTTTTTCATTGGTTTTCACAGGTGTAGATGCCTCCACAAAGCTTGTGGCAGTGGAGAAGCAAGCGCCAGTGGTTCTACTAGCAGGGTGAAGAGGAATTATTTTTCTGAGAACTGATTAGTTATGTTGTATTACACTGTTGTCTTATGTACAGCCATAAAAGGAGAAAGTCACCCTCTCTCCCACAAATTTGCCGTATCAGAGAACCTTTCTGAAACATGTCTGCAGCCAGTAGATGCGCTTTGGAGGGTTAATGAGAGACAGTTGCATTTTGTGAATGAAGCTCTGAGCTAGAGAATGAAACAAGTTGATGATCATAATTTTCTTTCAGCAGATCCTCCAAATACATCTGCATTTGTGAAATGGACGGGAATGGTCGTATTCCTGTTCTGCTAACATGGTTCCTAGACAAAATGTCTCTTCTGCTACTGTTCAAGGAAATAAAACTCTGCAAGCAACAAGCATGTTTAAGCATGCTAAGCATAATTTTGCTTCCAGTGTGGGAGGGCCCTAAATACTTGGCCTCCCCAGTGAAAGAAATGCACATTCAAGGAAGGCAAAAGCTGAATTAACCCTCGATTACCAAGCACAGTTATAAATGTTGACGGCCTGATCTTAATTTCCTTGGGGCAGTTCTATATGCACTATAAAAATTCTGATGTTCAAATACGCTCTAAACAGGCTGACAAGCACATTTACAAATACAGTACTATCCTGCTGGAACTGCTCGCCTCATCCTTCAAGAAAGGCGTATGAGTAAGCCACATTTCTTACCAGCTGACCAGCTGACTTTTGCCTTACTTACACTACCCCAATGTTGCTATCTGCTTGACTGTGTCCAGCGCCAGAGCCTTCACTCAGAGCTGTTCCTGAACATCTCTGCTGCTGTTCCTGCACACTGTGACATCATGCTCTCACCATCCACTGCCAGGGTGCTCAGGAGCTAGGCTCTGGATCTGGAGGGAGACAGAGTAGGTGCAGGGATGAGTTGTTTTCCTGAGGCTTCCTGCCTGCTGAGCACACAGGCACTGGAGTCAATATGCTCCAAAGCAGCACTAGAAGCTTTTCTGAGCTATGGTGTGTACCTTGCCCCACAAGTGCTGCAGTCTGCTGGCCTGTAAAACCAGGCTGTCAAGAAAGTGGTGGAGCAGGAAATTGGCAGGAAAAGTATGACCAGCCACTGCTCCTCAAAGCCTCGTGCCCTTGAGTCCAACACATGGCAATGCTGACTTCATGTGGCGAGATGTGTTTGTATTCCCAGTGCTCATTGTGGAGAAGAAAGGACTTAATGGGGCACAGGGAAAAAAAAAAGGGGGACAGGGAATCATTTGGAGCTTGAGTCTCTTTCTAAATTGGTTTTCCTTTTTCTTTTTTTTCCTTAACTATATTAACATTTGTCATTTAGCATTTACTGTACCAAACCCCCAGTCAGTGACAGGCAATAAAAACCCCACAGTGACTTAAATTATGTGAACAACAAGCTACCAGTGAGAATCCTGATGCCCTCCATACGAAATAAATAAACATCAGTTTCCACCTAATATTTACTTCTTGGAAGTTCAAGATTAATCCCACTTGACATATTTTAAGGAAATGAGCTCTTGACCCCAAATGTTTATGGGCTGTAACAGTAAGTCCAATAAAAGAAAGGAAGCATATATTAAAGCTGCTCTTAAAATCAGATTGATTTTAGGCACTATTTTGAGAAAGACAGCACTTCACCTCATGTTTCAAGTAAAGGGGGTAAGTGAGACTGATACAGCCCATCCAGACCAGTAAGGTATTTCTTGCTATGAAGGTTTCTTTTAACAAAGGTTTTTGAATGTCTGCATTAACCCCCTGCCCCTCTCAAGACAGATAACATTGTACCACATGGGTTACATTAGTTGCATCATGCTTCATACTGTAATAAAAAACATTAAGGGGGCTTTCTAGATGAAATGCCATAAAATAACACACCAGCTGAAAATAATGAGAAACAATTTCATCCCAGACTGGCTTGGAGATAAATAAGCCTTCAAATATAAGTACTTAAAATAACTGCTGTCTGCAAAATGCTCTAGATCAGCAGCTCATGGCACAACATATACTGGATATTTTTCTGTAGAGAAATAAAAATGTGGAATAGGCAGAGGTGGGCTTCTATAGCCATATTACCACTGCTTGATTTTGCTGAAGCCCAGTTTGTGGCCCCTGTTATAGATGCTGTGTGTGTGGTGTAGGAATGCAGAAATGGATGTAGAAATACTTATATAACCCAAAGGCCACAAGTCATGCTACAGCTTTTTTAAATTACATGGCATTCCACCTCTGTGAAAGGGACACAAAGCTGGTCCCAAACAGTGCTTTGCAAAAGAGAGGGTAAGTGCAACACTGCCACGCTGGGTTTTCACCCTGGCAGTCTTTACAGGAGGATTTAACCACGTAAATAGTGAAATACACTCTACCAGTGTATTTTTAGCAGATGAGGGAGTATCCCAGAGGCAAACAGTGCCCAAAACACTCAGGGTTAAAGCTCACTGCAGCTAGACAGGTCTGCACAGTCAGGGCAAAGGGCTACTCGGAGGGGCACCTACCAGGCCCAGCTGTCCCACTTCAGTAAGCCCTGACTGACATTTCTAACTCAGAACTGGGG
>VXAU01002365.1:140122-168734 GCA_013399695.1 Formicarius rufipectus | reverse complement strand
GGGGGGGGGGGGAAAGGCGGGAGGGGAAGTTGAGGGGAGGTGAAGGAAATAATATAACCGTGATTCCTGTTACTTGGCGCCACGAGCAGCTGAGCACTAAATTTCCACGAAGGAGCGCCCTCCCCCGTGCGGAGTTCCTCGAGGCCGCCGCCTACCCCCCTGTACGACCCTGTATCCGCGGGCTGCGCTTTATGCTCCGTACCACACGCGCGAACCCTCCCCTGCTCCCAAAGCGCTGCGACGCCGGCTCAGAGGGGTGTTTCCCGCCCCCTTCCCTCTCCCTCCCCGCTCCCCTCAGAGCGGGTGCCGCCCGCCATGCCGCGGCGCTGCCGGTGCGCCTGCGCGGAGTGGCGGTGCGGCCATGGCCGCCTCCATGCTTTGCTGCTTCGCCTGCTGCCGCGACGGCGGCGCCGGGCACATCCCGCTCAAGGAGATGCCCGCCGTGCACCTTGACACGCAGCGCATGGGTGAGGGTTGGGGTTAGGGTTGGGGTTAGGGTTAGGGTTAGGGTTGGGGTTAGGGTTGGGGTTGGGGTTGGGTCCGAGGCGGACAGGCCCACAGCCCCGCGGTGCGGGGAGAACCGCCGGGAGAGCGGCCTGTTGGCGACTTTGCTTAGCAGGGTGCGGCAGTTTCCAGCGGGGAGGAAGGAAGGAAGGAAAGGGTCGCTTTGGGCTGAGGTGAAGGTGGTCGTCTCAAGGAGTGTGTGGGGATTCGCCTGGGGCTGGTGGGCCGGCTCGGAGCCGAGCGGGTGAGTTCCCAGGATCACAGCGCCGGCAGGGCTGGAAAAGAGCCTCCTAGGTGAGGTCCAGCCTGTGGCCGAACAACAGCGTGTTGGCCGCTGAGTGCCACGTCCAAGCCTCCCTGAAACACCTGGCTCCACCTCCGGTGAGGGCAGCGAGGGCGGAGAGGGAGCCGGGCCGTACGGGGTGTTGTGCATTTCGCTCCTTTGGGCGCTGCCCTTAGGATGAGCCAGCCATACAAGCGGACCCAGGCCTTGTTAGGGGGAGAAGTGGTCAGGGCAGGCAGCAGCTGAGCTGGGGAAAGAGCTGGCAGGGGTGGATACAGCCCAGCCCTCGAGCACTATTGCTTGACCGTGACAACAGCGCCTAAAGATGTAATCTTCCAATGGAGAAAGAATTTAGCAGAGGATTTTTTTTCCTTCTCTGTATTGACAGGCGCATTTTAATAAAAGGATTATTTCGGAGACTAAACGCCTTGCAGTTCCATCAGTCATTTCTACCCAATATGCTTTTCCTTCTTGTTGCAGAATGTTTTTTCTCCGATGTTAGAGACAGAGTATAGGGCTTTGGTCTCACAGTGAACCCTTTCTGACTAAATTGTAAGTTATGCTTCTGATGTGGTTAAGCAAAAGTTATAATCAGCGTGGTGTCGTAAAGCCTAAAAGGTGAAAATGAGATCAGCGTATAGATTTTAAATAAATAAACCCTAGTGGAAAGATGACCTAGCCAGTAAACAGCCAGCTTTCTCTTACTTCAAAGTGTGGCCCATCATCGTAATTCTCAGAGACTAATGATGCTTTTACTTGGGGCAGAAAGAACCAAAACTATTCTCTATCTTTAGGGCTTTGAGGGCTGCCTCCAGACTTCTAAAAATGAAGTTTTGTAGTTTTTTTTTTTTTCTTCTTGCAGGAACAGATGTCGTCATTGTTAAAAATGGCAGAAGAATATGTGGCACAGGAGGCTGCTTAGCCAATGCACCTTTGCATCAGAACAAGAGCTATTTCGAGTTTAAAATCCAGTCCACAGGTTAGTCAGCAAAAATATACAACTTTAAACTTGGAAGGTATGTCACATTGCCTATTGGTGGTCCCATCTCAAATGCTCCACACATACATCTTTCTAATTGCATCCTTGAACTTTTGAACGTTGGAGTTTTTATAAGTTGTCATTGCATAAAATGAAATTTCTCTTATTTTAATTGTGACTCTAAAATATTAAAAAGAATGGTAATTGTACTACTAAAGGAGTGCAAAAAGTAAAACCCTACATTGTTTTGTATGCTGTTATATGCGTGTTTTTCAGTTGGCATATTTTAAAAATGTTTTCCACTAGATAAATGCTTGTGACCACATAAAACACTGTAGCTATGAAGTGGGGTTTTTTTTAAGTAGTGCAGTTTATCCAGTGATATTTGTTGCTATATGTCTACCTTCATTTGCTTTTAACATGCACTGTGTTTGCCCAAGCAAGGGTAACACTCTTTGTGCTACCCTTTGCTCTTCAAATCAAACAGATTCAGTATCACACAGATACGATATTCATGTTCTTACACTTAAGAAACAATGGCAATAAACTCTCCTGGTCCCAAAGAGCCATGTCTCATCGATTCCTGTGCCCGAAGGCAGGAGAATTTTAGATGACTTAACATAAATCTTTGATTTCCAGAAGCATCCCTGAACAATCTATTAGGGTTTATCTGTGGTGTCACCCTGACTACTGGAGAAATTTCTGAAGTCTAATCACACTCTTGTCCTTTTCATTCTGGGCATGTGTTAGAATAAATTGTTCTGCAGTTTTTGTCTTTTGAAATTAATTTCTGTACATTTTTACCCCATTTTAGTCTTCTGGAGATTAACAGTTCCAGTCTGTTGGGTTTTTTTTCCATATTCTCCTTGTAGATGAAATTTTTACACTTTTAATTGATGTTATTGTTTCTTCTGCAGTATCTCTAATTGCCCTGATTTGTCTGAGGTATGATGATTTAAAAGAAGCAGCAGTAGATGCCCTTGATCTGCTGTAGATACATTATGTCTGCTTTACACGTGCCACACATCCAGTTTTTCAGAGTGGTAGGGCCCAGAGTCACACTCAGCATGTGCTCTGTGATAACCCCCAAACCATATTCTGTGAACTGATTGCCAAGCCAATGCTGTATTTGTGCTGCTTACTGTTCCTACTTGCCTGCTCTTCTTTGTAATTCACAAAAAGCTGAAGCACTTTCCTTGTTTCAGGCCTCTATGTTGGGATTACTTTAAATTTGAGGGGCCTCTGAAGAGCTTGAAGTCCTGTCAGGTTGGGATAGGCAGCACGTTTAATATGCACATCATCTTGTTACCCAAGTAATTGATATGAATACAGAACAGTTTCTGACCTTGTGAATTCAGTGCAAAACCTCAAACCCCACTTGAGTCATCTTTTTTGATTTGACAGAGTGCTACTGATGAGTAATCCTGGAATAGTTTTCTAACCACTCATGTCTTCATATTGCTGTAACTGTCTAGACCATGTTTTTGTCATTTGACTATTTTAGCGTTGTATGAGTTTCAAAAAGATTACCAAATCGAGATCTATCATACTTTCTATCACTTTCTTCTTTTTCCATAAGACTAGTCTAACTAGCTGAAAAAGCAGATTTTGTTGTTTACAGATGCGTGCTAGGTGGATTTATTTTTTCGTATCCTCCTAGCGTCTCCAGAGTTTGTTTTCAACATTTTTCTGAGAATAGAAGTTGAGTGGTTATCCTTCTTTTTCAGGATAGATGCTGTTTTTCTTCGGGCTCCTGTTGCTGCTTGTAGTGTGTCTGGCCAGGATGGAGTTAATTATCTTCATAACAGCTGCTGTGCTGCTGTGTTTTAGATTTGTGACCAAAACAATACTGATAACACACTAATATTTTAGCTATTGCTGGGCAGTGTTTGCACCACATCAAGTCCTTGTCTGTTTCTCACTCTGCCCTTCCGAGCTTAGGGTTGCACAGGAGGTTGGGAGGGTACATCAGCAGGTGGATGACCCACAGTAACCAAAGAAATATTCCATGGTACATACTGTCATTTTCAGGAAAAAATAGAAGAGGGAGTTTAGGGAGGTTAGCCATCTTTTGCTTGGAAATTGTCTGAGTGTCTGTCTACCCATGGGAGATGGTGGTGAGCGATTGCCATAGCATCACTTCGTTTTTTCTTTTTCTTCTGCTTTGTTAATTAAACAATTTTTATCTTTAGCCACAAACGTTCTTGGTTTTACTCCTCTTTTCCTCCTCCATTGTCCCACTGGGGTCTGTGGGGGGAAGGGAATGATTGGCTGGGGGGTGCTTAGCTGCCTACCAGAGCTATCCCACAATAGCTCTGATGTTTCCAGGAGATATTTACTGGTACTACCATCATGGTACTAGTTAAAAACACATCCTTTATGCTGTCCTGCTTCAATCAGATAGTCTTCAAAATAATGTGGGTTTTTTTGTCTTACCATGTCAATATCACATTTCAGGGATTTGGGGTATTGGAGTTGCAACCCAGAAAGCAAACTTGAATCAAATTCCACTTGGTCGGGATGTCCACAGCCTGGTGATGAGAAATGATGGAGCTCTCTACTATAACAATGAGGAAAAAAGTAGGCTACCAGCAAACAACCTTCCTCAGGAGGGCGATGTGGTGGTGAGTTTCTTAAGGCTTTGTTTCTTCCTCAGCTGTTAAAAAATGCCTCTGTTTTCAGCTCTGTGGTCAAACTGACTGTTTCAGTCACATTGGTTGGCTTGTATCTCGCAATTTGGAAAGTGCTGGTATAAACTGTTGTGTTTGAATGGATCAGCTGCCTGGATATCGGTGGACTTCATTGTTAGTGTTGATATGTTCTGAATGAGGGATGGACTTTACCAGAGCCTGAGAAGTAGTGTCTAATGCTCTGTTGCAGTGTCTGTCTGAGAGATAACTCCCATCACAAGGATCCTGCACTGTTTGAGATGGGACCTCCCTGAACAAATAATATGCTGGAATGCATTACATGGCTGTGCACCATGCCCAGCTGAACTCAAGACCCCACAGCTAACTGGTTAATGATTAGAAGGACGGAGCAGAGCAGATAGATATAGGTCCTGGGTAATAACTGAATTGATTTTTTAGCAAAACTTTTGCAGGGAAGGAGAGATCCTAAATGGGGAGGGTGATAATGTTCTCTGGGAAAATTATTGAGGGAAAATGGAGACTTTTTTTTTTTTTTTTTAGGTACCTTATTGTTCCAAAACATCTTAAAGTGACTTTGTTCAAAGGGCTATGTTTTAGTGCTGTCGTGTCCTCTGTGCCCTCTTACAGATGTATTTTCAAAACTACATGGGAGCAATGCAGTGAAGTTCAGACCACTTATCAGCGCTACTTTTTTGTGCTGTGTAACCTTGCCTCTATACAGCAATGGCTAGAAATGTCATTTTTTGAAGCCCCAAACAGCTGAGGTTGACGTTTCCATGCTTCACCTTCAGATACTACACTGGTCTTTTAATCCACTTCTGAAATTGTTTCTTGGGGGGTTGCAGGCTGTTTTCGATTTGTGTAGCTTCAACTAATTACGAAAAAAGCAACAGGTGTGTTACTGCTAACCGCCCAATTTGCATAAATTTCAATTTATTTTGTTCTATCATGAAAATAGATTCCTGAAGTTCAGAATGACAACACAAATTGTCACACTCAGCCATACCAAAGCAGTGAGAAAAGTGCTTTAGCTAACAGATAAGTAAGTTATTACCTTGTTAGTGTTCGCATGCTGCTCTGTAGTCAGCATATTTATAGTGTTGTGTGTGAAACCATGGTCTGTTGCTGCCAGCAGAGTAAATGAGCTGAGAGAGATTTCCATATGGAAAGATGAACCTGATTCATAACATCACTATTTCTTGACGTTATTTCCATGAGAAGGTATAAACAAGAAGACTGCAAACTACCTAATATTCAAAATCATTGAAAATCTTGTGTTTCTCTTACATGGTGAAGAATACTTTGGAAATTTGTTTTGTAAACTTAGTAAGATGCAATGTGCAGTATGCAGTACTCTGCTACCTCAAAACTGAATGGGCATTAAAGAATTCTGAGTATTTGAAGAGACAAATGCTATTGGTCATTTATTAACTTCTAATCATTTGCAGGAATGAAGAGAGATTTTCTGGGATACTGTGGTTTTCATAAAGGTGTTAAAATTTGCCTGTGGCTAACAAAGCTAAATTAAGTAGCAGTCTTATGCATATAAACTTTATGGGTTTTTTTGTTTATTTTCTGTATTTTGTAGGGCATTACATATGACCATGTAGAATTAAATGTATATTTAAATGGGAAGAACATGCATTGTCCAGCTTCAGGAATCAGGGGGACTGTCTATCCAGTGGTCTATGGTAAGTCAGAGATTTTCAAACTGTTTCAGTGTGTGGACTGTATTCTGTCTTGTGAGTTACATATTTTTCTCACTTAAATAGAACACACAAAACAGCTGTTATTCTTGGCAACTACAACAATTAATTACATGAAAATGCAAACCTAGGAAATTACAAAAGTGTATTGTGTATTTTCACCTATTTTTAATGCTGTTTATTAGGAAAAAAGCACTGCTTACTAACTTCTTACAAGTGTCCACATCTAGCAAGCTGGGGAGTTACTGCACTTAGTCTAGAAGTTGCCAGGTTTAAAAAAAAAAAAAAAAAGAAAAGTGAAGCAGATTGGGGAAAAAAAAAAAGGAAAAAAGATTTCATGCTTATGTAGACTTGTGAGCTAATGTGATTTATCTCTGAAGCTTGATATTTGTGTCTTTTAATTTCACATACTTAATAAATGCATTCAGTGTTACATAGGAACAGAATTGCTGTTTGTATTTTCTTAGATCGGTAATGACTTTAGTCTAGTGCTAGTACAGCTGCTTGTGGTGGTGCAGCCCTTTGCTGCTACACCAAATTGATGCCCAGTTTTGAAATTCAGCAATTGGTGAGTGACTTATGGTAGCTGTTTTGCAAGCAACCATCAAGATAACATGGCAGTTTTGAACAGGAAACAAATACCATATCCAATTAATCACTGCCTAGGCACTTAAAAAAATTATGAATTATGGAAGCTGGAATTTTGCCAAGACCTACTAAAATTTTACTTTTCCAGAAACTGGTGGTGATTTTGTGTTTCCCAAACAGTCAGAATTTAACATCTGTTTAAGAAGGGAGCACTTCCCCTGGCTCAGTGCATAATCAATGCTGCACTCTGGGCTGACTTGTAATTTACATCATAGTAATTGCTCACCATGTTCCCTCTATTATACCTGCAGCCATCAGAGTCACAGAATGGGTCAGGTTGAAAGGGACCAGTGGAAGTCATCTGCTCCAATGTCCCTGCTCAGCAGGGTCCCGTAGAGCATGTTGCTCAGGGTTGTGTCCTGAGGATTCTTGAGTGTTTCCAGTGAGGAACGTTCCACAACCTCTCTTGACAATCTGTTCCATTTCTCAGTCACCCACACAGTAAAGAAGTTCTTCCTTGTGTTCCAGTGGAACTTCTGTGCATAAGTTTATGCCTGTTGCTTCCTGTCCTATTACTTGACACCATCGAGCAGAGCCTGGCCCCATCCTCTTGACATCCCCCCTTCAGAGACTGATAGTCAGTGATGAGATCCCCTCTCAGTCATTTCTTCTCCAGCCTGAACAGGCCCAACTCCCTCAGCCTTTCCTTGCAAGAGAGATGCTTCAGTCCCTTAATCATCTTCATAGCCCTCTGCTGGACCCACTCCAGGAGGTGCGTCTTCAGTTTGTCTTTATCCCTGTGTGAGCCTCAAAACAATTTTGCTTGAGATACCATTAGCTATGTGATGAGGATAATTTTTTAATTTCATGGTGGGTTCCTAATGAACTGTTGGCATATTCCCATGTATATCATCATACATTAATAATACTGAATTTTACGAACAGGAGGAAAATACTCCAGATGCGTTGTAGAGCATTTGAAGTCTATAAATGTAGCTGACAAATTATGTATTTCCAAGCCATTAGAGTGAAAATCATTTGGTATGGTCAAGTCGCAATGTGTTCTTAAGCCACATGATGGCGCTGCTAAAATGCTCCAAAATCTCCATGAGCAGCAGAAGAGTTGCTGTGTGACAACTGGTTATTGCATCTTCCCTATCTTTTGGAGGGGGTGTTCCATAGCATGAAGAATGAAGGTTGCCTTCAGAAAATACTTGGTACCATGTAGGTTTAGCATATTTCTGTAAACCTTTTTTTTTTCTCAGATTGAGGAAGTTTCGTGCCCGTGGAATGCAGTGACCTTTTATTGCCAGGCTCTTATTATCATCTTCCACAAGTGGGCATAATTTTGAGAATTATCATGTCTCCTACATATAGCTATAACAATTGAAGCCTGCAGTTTGCCTCTGCATGGTACTTACTTGGTATAAATTTCAGCTGTAAATATCCTTAATTTAATGTGAACTTCTTCTAATCATGTGAAAGGACTTGGCCATAGAGAGGCATTTACTATATTCAGACTAGAACTATAGATACCTTTTTAAAAGAAAGATGATAGATCAGGCAAACACAATGTCAAGCTTGAGAATGTAAAAAAGAAAAATGGCTTTAAAAGTTATTCCCTACAGCAGTTGTATCTCAGGCAAGAATCAAACACTTTATAAGTACCACAGAGCTGTACAAATATACTGATAGGAGTTTAAACTGAGCCTAGGAGGGAAAAAATCTGACCTTGGTTCTGAGATAACTGAATTCCAAAGCATGCAGATGAAACTTTTCTGGCTTGAACTAATGTTGTTAGTGTGCCGCATTCATGTGAGAAGAGGTCTTAGAAAGGGATCCTGCCTTCCGGACTGGTCAGGAATTTCAGTTTGCTAGTGAAGTGCAGCAAAGCTTTTTTTAATATTTTTTTTTTTATATTCTACATTGGACGTAACATTGCAGGCAGCTGAATTATGCAGGGGGTCCAAAACTGGGAGAAGCTTTGTAAAAAAACCAGTAACTTCCAACTTCAAGAAACAGTCCAAGAAGCTCTCTTTGGACCACGTGGTAAAACAGATGGTCTGACACCAACCACTGCAGAAACCTTGTAAACCTCCATAACCCTACTATAGACAGCTGAAACTCCAGCAGAATCAGGAAGTGGACAGAAAAATACACACCTGATGAAGTGGCATCCCTGCAGTGTGTGTCTGGTAGTGTCCTTAATCTGTAGATTTCTGGAGAAACAGACTAGAAAATTTGGAGAGTAGCCTGCTAACAGTCCCAGTGAAATCAGACATAGCATTCTCATTGACTTCACCAAGGACCATTACTGACTAAAGCGAACAACAGAAAAAAGAGACTACTTGTTCCTCTGGGATATGTGTAGGGCTTTAGCAAATTCATTGAAGAGATTTCTTGCAATTGTATATATGGAATGGATGTATTAAAGAAATTCTTTGGTGCTTGAGCATAGGATACAATCTAGTAAGATGGTGAAATAGAGGATCAAACTGTAAGTGTTCCTTCTCTAATTCCTTCTTTTTGGTTCTCTTCCGCAGTTGATGACAGTGCCATTCTGGATTGTCAGTTCAGTGAATTTTATCATACACCTCCACCAGGGTTTGAAAAGATCCTCTTTGAGCAGCAAATCTTCTGAATGTCTTCATACTGAACATTTGCACCCTGCACTGTTACAAAAGCTTTGTCATCTTAAAGCTTCACTTTAATTTTAGGAAACATAACTGTATTTTTAGTAAGTACTTGTGACTGTTGTCTGCAGAATAAATATGTTAACTGCAACACCAGGTAAATGTGTTGCAAATATGAGTTTTCTGGCAATGTTTTGTGATTGCAAATGAGTGTTTCAGGGCAAGGTTTTTCTCTGATTTGTGCTTGACGCATAAGGAGACTAAGGGATATTACTGTTGTCAGTATTACATTCAGTATTTTGAATAAACTATAACTCTGTAAGGCAAGTAGTTCTTATGCATATGATAGCTACGGAGATGTATAGTTCTCATGATTTTTTTCCCCCCAACCTTTTTCTCTCAGAAATTATGTAATTTGTTGAAAGGATGCACAGTGTTTTCTAGTCTATGGTCTGGAGTATCCCAGTTGTGCATAATGACTAATAATAGGATGGCATAACTAGCAGCTAGATACTTTTATTTTACAAGGCATATGTTAACCATTAACGCAGTCTTAGACCAGCAAATACAATTTACCTATTTCTCCGAGCTTTTCATTTGCTTTTATTGTGACCAAAAAAAAAGAATATTTTTTAGTAATACTTTTTTGTTGGACCTTTAAAAGTAAATCTGAACACTGCCTGTGTTTTTGAAGACCACCATGCTGTGGTTACCCTGGTAGGAGAGTAAGTACACATCACTGAACTTTGGTATGCAAAGAGCCAGGTGAAGAGTATGAGATGTTATGGTGAAGCCTTACGTCTAAACTGTAAATTAGATTATTCACTTATGGAATAGCATATTTAATTTCTTTGTGAATCATTTATAAATGGCTAAGACATTGTTCTAAAATGTGATGCCCATGCATATACATTGTGAGATGCTTTTCTTCCGCTCTTACTATGTTTCATTTTCTTCCTAGAAGAATTTTTTTTTGTAAAAAACCTCTTCATACTGAGTGTTTGTGGTTTGGTTTTGGCTCTTCCTGGGTTAATGCATTTACATAAATTATTTTATTTAAATATTTTTAGAAATTACCTTATTCTTAAATTTTCAAATACAAACGACTTTCTCAAAGCCTTCCACCTTAGGATTTACTGCATCTGTTCTTCATTCTGTGGCACGTGTTTTCCTTCCTTTTAGCCTTGCTGTCTCATGACAGTGTTGGGTAGAACTTTTCAACCTGAAAGGAATGATGCTCTTGTCAGAATTATTGTATAAACCTTGGGAGATTAGAGTGCAGTTTTATCGTTTCCCCTTGAAATCTACTCAAATCAGAGTAGGGTAATGAGAAATAAAACCTAAATCCTAAAACACCTTCTCCCCACCCCTCCCTTCTTGCTGGGCTTAAATTTATTCCCTCTTTGTTCTGCCCTCACCCCTGCAGCAGTGCAGAGGGACACGGGAGGGGGACTGTGGTCAGCCACATTGTCTCTGCTGCTTGCTTCTCCTCAGAGGAAGGACTCCTCACATTCTTCCATGCACCATCGTGACCCATGGGAGTCAGTTCTTCACAAATTTCTCCAGTGTGAGTCTTTCTCATTGCTGCAGTTCTTCACGAACTGCTCCAGTGTAGGTCCCTTCCATGGGGTGCAGTCCCTCAGGAACAGATGGCTCCAGCACTGGGTCCACAGGTCCTGCCCAAGAGCCTGTTCTGTACGCGCACCTTCTCTGGCATGGACTCCTCCATGGGCTGCAGATGGATCTCTGGTTCCTTGTGGACCCCCATGGGCTGCAGAGGCAATGCTGCCTCACCATGACCATGGGCTGCAGGGGATTCTCTGCTCTGGATCCTGGAGCACCTCCTGCCCCTCCTTCTTCACTGACTTTGGTGTTTGCAGAGCTGTTGCTCTCATACATTCTCGCTCCTCCCTCCAGCTGAAATTGTGTGGTTTTGTCCCTACCAGTGTCACTGCTGGGCTAAGCCTTGGCTAGTAGTGGTTCTGTCTTGGAGCCATCTGGCATTGGCTCTGTCAGACGTTGGGGAAACCTCTGGCATTTTCCCCTCGAAGCCACCCCTGTAATCCCCTGCTGCCAAAACCTTGGTATACAAACCCAGGACATCTTCCACACAACCTGAGCTTCATGTGTCTGATGCAGCCCTCTAAGTCCCAGGTTACAGGGATTGGCTGGGACCTCTGTGTGAGCCTGGGAAAAATGGCCCTATGCCCTTTCAGAGATGTGCTGTCTTGGAGAACTTGTGCTGCCAGCTAGAGGAGTTCAGAACAAAGTGTGCAGGCTACACATCAGAGAACATGAAAGGGAGACAGATAGGATGTTCTCTGAGACTTAAACAGCTTGAAGAGCCTCAGGCCCTATCTGCAACAGGGAAGACAGTAATGTCTTATCTCACACTATCAAGGTAAGCAAAACCTCTGGAGAAGGAGATGGACAGAAGCTGGTGACTTCTGGCACCAAGAAGAAAGTTCCTGCCTCACCTAATAGCTTACAGGTGCAAAAGAGGTCCACTGCCCTCTTAGCTGAAGAGCTTGATGAGCCCTCAAGCAAAGAACCTGGTCCATCTAGCTCTAAACCACACAAGACTTACCAGGAATAAAGAGCCAGTCATTGTAATGGGCAACTCTCTGCTGTAGGGGACAGAGGCACCCATCTTGTGAACCCCACCAGTTACCTAGAGGGGTTTGCTGTCTACTGGCATCCAGGATCTGGGCTGTTACGGAGGACTGCTGAAGCTCATCTTGCCCTCTGACTACAACATCCTGCTGTAATTCCATGTGGGCATAAATTATACTGCTGGGGAGGGGAACCTGGATGGTATCAGAAGTGACTACAGAGCTGTGAAGGCAGAAGTCACAGGCCTGGGGGCCCAGGTGATGGACTCTTGCTAGTGAGGGGAAAAGGAGTGAGAAGGAGAGGGCACTAATGGAACAAGTCAATAATTAACTGCTGAAAGAGTGTTGACAACATACCCTAGGATGCTTATAGACAAGTGAGGTGGACTGAAAACTGGATGAATGGCCTAGAGGGTGGTCAGTGGCACAAAGTTTAGTTGGAGTCTAGTAACTAGTGGTATAACCTGGGGTCAGTACTGAGTCCAGTCCTCTTTAACATTCTGGAAGATGAGGCAGTGTACCCTTGGCAAGTCTGCAGATGACACAAACCTGGGAGGACTGGCTGATATTCCAGGGAGTTGTCCTGCCATCCAGAGGGACCACAACAGGCTGGAAAAATGAGCTGACAGTAACTTTGCAAAGTTCAACACGGAGAAGTGCAAAGTCCCACAGCTGGGAAGAAACAACCCCAGGTACCAATACATGCTGGAGGCTCTCCATCTGGGAAGCAGCTTGGCAGAAAATCACTGGGGAGGCCTAGTGGACACCAAGTTGAACATCAGACAGCAATGTGCCCTTGCAGCAAAGAAAGCAAATGGTATCCTGGGCTGCATTAGCCAAAATATTACCTCTTCTCAGCCCTGGTGAGGCCACACTTGGAGTGCTTTGTCCAGTCCTGGGCTTATTGGACATACTGGAGACAGGCTGAAGAAGTACCACAAGATGGTTAAGTGACTGGAGCATCCTTCCTATCAGGAAAGGCTGGGAAAGGTTAGACTATTTAGCCTGGAGAAGAGAAGGCTCAGAGTAATCTGATCAATGCATATAGATACCTGAAGGGAGGATGAAAATGCAGAGCCAGGCTCTCCCCAGTTGTGTGCTGTGACAGGACTAGACACAATGGACGCTAATCTGAAAGGCAGGAAGTTCCCAGGACTAGGGGCAATGGGGAGAAACAAATGCAGGAGGTGTCCTCTGAACATCAGGAAACATTTCTGATGGTCAGGGTGACTGCGCACTGACACAGCTTGGCCAGACTGGTTTTGGAGTCTTCATCCTTGGGGATACTCAAAAGCCAACTGGTTGTGTGCCTGGGCAACTGGGTCTATGCAGCCCTGCTTGAGCAGGAAGGTTGGACCAGATGACATCCAGAGGTCCCTTTCCAACTCAACCATTCTGTGACTCTTCCTTGAGGTGACATTGCTACGCTACTTGACACATACCATAATGTTTCTGTAATCAAGTTTGTCAACTCTTCGAACTTGATTTTATATACATGCATACATATATATATATATTTATATAAATAAAAGGAAAGGGAAGGCAAGGCATGTGTCCTTTTTCCTTTTGATCTTTCAATAATGCCTTCAACAGTGGTTCTTTGCAATGAAAGACTGCTGAGATGAAAGTGCTTGTTAAATTATATATCTCATGTTCATGGGGAAAGGAGGAAGTATTTAAAGAAATTCTTATCACTTTATCAAACTGCATCCAGCAAAAAACTTTTTTAGCAGACAACTGTGATTAAGAATATTTAACAGTAAAAGCTGCTACCTTGAGCTTAACGTAGACTTGATTTAAAATAGACGGAAGGCTGTGTTTGCTGAAGCTGGTGTTTGAAATAGAATACATTTTGGTAAATACAAAATATTCAAGATAGCTGCTACATTCTCCAAAAATATGGAAAGAGCCTGCTTTTATAGTTCAAAATTGCTTCTCATCTTAAACTAGGTAAGATGCATTTGTAATACTGTGCAATGTAACTACATATTTTCTGTGAAAATCAGAAAACTTCTTGTTTTATAATAGGTGACAAAAAACTCCCAAACTACAAAGTCAGGGAGTGGTGATTAAAAGATTATCATTATTTATCAAAATGTCACAATTTTGGAATGGTATTCTTCAATTTTGTAATCCCACTAAAACCATGTTGCTGCTCGCTTCCCTCTCACCCTTGAATTGGAATTACAAAAGGCAAAGATCACAGGTTGAGATAAGAACAATTTGCTGGAAACAGCAGTGAGATAAGAAAACAAATGGTAACAGCAATTATATTATTAACAGAAGGTATGAGACAAATCAAAAGGAATAACACAAAAAAAACCCAAAACAATTTACACAGAAGGTCTGCAGTGATACCAGTCAGGATTGGCTCTTCCCCACCAGAAGGAATGCCCTTCATGGAATTGAGAAAGTCCCTTACTCTCATTGCTGGCAGTGAGCTGAGGTGGTGTAGAATAACCTCTTAGCCATGCCCACATGGCTCCAGGCTTTGCTCCCTCATGGCTGATGTATAAAATTAACTCTATCCTGGCCAGAACCAGAACACAGAATAGAAAGAGTGAAATGAATGTAAGTTTTTTGTGGTCATAGTTCATAAGAGAAGCAAGGGTACAGTTAACTCCTTTGGCCACTTAAACAGGATGTGAATTTACCTGTATCTCAGCACTTCATTTCTGCATCTGGCAATAAATCCAGATGTTATCCCAGATGTGTTCCCAGTCTCAAATTTGCCCAAAGAAATACCCATTTCTAAGAATTGCATTAGAAAGTAATTTTCAGTTAAGATTTAGCAATATATTTATTAGTAGCAAATTCATTTAATAAGAATGAATCCTATTTCCCAGTGAAACAGTTGAGGTATTTCCACTGTTTGTACCCAAATGTTTTCTTAGTCTTTGAATGCTACAATTTTGACACCCTGTGTCCTCGAGTGCAAAACTTTGTACTGGCTGATCATGTATGTTTTTGGAGTCCTTCTGATATACCATGGCAGCAAGATATGAAGTCTGAACCAGACTTCATTTTTGCATCCACATATTGATAGGAGCGATAGAGCACATAATACAGGTTGCATATAGATGAGCAGAGTTGTTATTTTTATAATACTGAAACAGTTAATGGTGCTTTGCAGATAGATGAAATCAGGTAGTACTATTTCAACAAGATGAAAATCCTAATTAGATACTAGAAGGCTAGAAACACCTGTCAAGCGTTGCCTGAAAAGGTGCTCTTCCACAAAAGAAGCAGGATATGGTACCATAGATGCTCCGAAAAGAGAAACTTCATGGTGTGGACCGGGTCCCTTAGATGCTATTCAGTGCAGTTCTAATCCCAGGCTGCAAAGGGCATTCAGAGATGGCAGGGCAGGCTATTCAGGTGCAAATGTTCATGAGAATACAGGCCTCCAAGGAGCGTTCACGCTGTTTTTCCTTTCTGCAGGCTTTCTTGGGAGCACACTGCCATGCATACAGCTGTGTGCAAAAACAAAAGAAGGAACAGGGTTCTAGTAATTGATGGGGATTTCTTAACTTTATCTGAGTTATTAGATTGTATGCTCATTCATCTTTGTTATCAGTCTGCGTTGATGCTGCTTTGCTTACTGACAATCGATCAAGCTTGTGACTGAGATAAAGTTTCACAAAGGTCCACAAGTGAATCAGCAACACACTTTTTCTTACCTGTCTCTCTGAACCCAGGTTTTAACACCCAAGGATTCAGCCCCCAAGGATACCTAAGGTATTCAGAGCCACTGTTGCTTCTGGAAATGGGGTTAACTATTACCTTCTGCTGTAGTGAGGACCTGCTTGCATAAATGTGTCCAAAACTGTGCCACTAAGGTATTTGCAGGAAGCCTGTGACAGAAAATTTGGAACAAATATAAGTGCCTCTTTTCTTTTCTGTTCCTTCCTGTGCCTGGTTCCACAACAAAATACTTTTCATATATGATATACATATATGGATATCACACAATTATAGAAAAGAAATTCTTGGAAAAGAACTCTTTAGATCATCAAGTCCAATCATTAACCCAGCATTACCAAGTCCACCTCTAAACCATGTCACCATGTGCCACGTCTACACATCTTTAAAATACCTTCAGGCATAAGGACTCAATCGCTTCCCTGGGCAGCCTGTTCCAATGCTTGACAACCCTTTCAGTGTAGAAATTTTTCTTAACATCCAATCTAAACTTTACCTGGCACAACTGAAGGCTATTTCTTCTTTTCCTATTACTTGTTTTGTAGGTGAAGAAGCCAACACCTACCTTGCTACACCCTCCTTTCAGGTAGTTGTAGAGAGTGATAAGGTCTCCCCTGAGCCTCCTTTTCTCCAGGCTTAAACCCCCCAGATCCCTTAGCTGCTCCTGATAAGATTTGTGCTCCAGACCCTTCACCAGCTCCATTGTTCCTCTCTGGACACACTTCAGGACCTCAGTGATAGAGATTTCTAGACAGAAGTGCAAAGTATTAGGGAGAGCTCTCAAGATGTACAGTGGCAGACCTTTGGTTTCCTTGAGAGCTTTATTTAAGCTCTCTTTTGAGGCAATCTTAGTGGCTCAAATGTTGAATTTTTGTGCACTGAATATTTGTGAGAACCAAGTGTTGGAAGGATGAAATCCTACCTCATCTGGTTTGTGTGAGACCCCTTTACTTATTTTCTTTCTTTTTAGTTTCCCCATTTGGACATTGTAGCTTTTTCTAGCTTCTTTCTTTTTAGCCCTGGGTTGGACCTGAGAAAGCTCACCTGATCTGGCTGCCAAGATGAGTCAGCAGAACTGTTTATTCCTCCACATAGTCTGAACATCTGACACTTCCTGGGAAGAGGAAGAATTTCTTAGACACTGGAATTTCCTTTGCTGCAGTCAAGAGAGGTGGGCTGGGGATTAAACGAGGTTGAAAGAACATTCTCATGGGGAGCCATTGCTAAAAAGCCAGAAATTCAGTATAAAGTGCATAACTCAAACTAAGGTCACTATTCCTTAATTCCAGAACATGTTAAGAGAAGAGTTTACATTTTTGTATGTATGTATTTAGGTTGCATTGTGCCTGCAATTTAATTCAAGATAATATAGGGAGAGCAAAAATAGAAGCCAAGTCACATCCATGGAAAACTCTGGCATGTTTAGCAGACAAGACACTTCCTAGCTTCAGGAAACATGAAGACTTGAGTCATTTTTCTTGGATGTGCTCATTACATTGGCAAGCAGTACATGTTAAAATCCCCATTGTTGAGAAATATAAATTCCCTTTTGCCTTAAAATATCTATACTCAGTATAAAAGGATTCATGACCTTTTCATAAGTGAAAAAGAATTATACTGAATAATGATTGCAGTAGTCCAGCGAGGATTTTGTGTGGAAGAAGTGCTGCTCCTGGCCAAAGTAAACACTGGCAAAATTGAGATAAGCTAATGGAAGAGGCATTTTTCATGCAAGTTGGTAGCTTGGTAGCTTGCTCCAGACAAAGTCATCTTTTCCTGCATGTAGGATGGAAATAGTGTTTCCTGCTATGAAGGGATATCAAGAGAACACATTGAAGAAATGTGAGGTAGCCAAGACCATGTCCAGACTGCTTGTACCCTAATACCTGTCACAACTCCATCTCTCCATTGTCTGAGGAATCAAGTCTGAGCAGTCTGAATCACTCATGACTAATTTGAATGTAGTAGTTATAACTCCTAAATTAAGCTCCCTGAGTAGGGAGTGCGAACACACCTTCAGATGTTACAGTAAAGGGAGGGCCATCTAATTATCTTAGGAGTCTGTATTTCCCCAGAGATTTCTTTAGGAGAGGATTGGGCTGCTTATAGCCTGTTTCTTTGCTTCTCACCCAATTCATAATTTTTTTTTTTTTTTTTTTATCTGCTCTAAATGCCCATCCTCCCACTAGTATTAAAACAAGGAATACACTAACCATTTATTTGTTGCAGGCTGACAACCCCAAAATTCTAGGAAACTTTATCTCTACTTAAAAAGTTATGGTCAACATAATCCTGTCATCTAAAGCCCCTGTGGGAGTTACATGTCACACAGTAGATCTCTACTGATGCTGCTTGAATTATTTCCTCAGACAGAGTGAGCAGTAGTGACAGATGGCCTTTTTTTCCTTTTCTCCATATATTGCTTGAGGTTTCCCTTGCAGAGCCATGGTGGTTGGGATAAGAAAACAAACAGAGCTTGCTGGAGGATTCTCATCAGCATCAGCACATTGAAAGTTGGGGCTCCAGGGAGAGGAGCCAGGGCTGGACCAAACAGCGAGGGGAAAATCAAAATCCTCTACATTTTCTGCATTTGCTGCTGCTGCTGCTGTCACAGTGGGGTGGGAAAGAAAGAGTCAGTGACTGTAAGTGGTGGGAAAGCACACGTCTTCCACTCCATCAGGGCTCTTGTTGAGCTCTACCCTAAGTATTTTGTCACAGGTCACACAAGTCTGAGTCAGGTAAACCAGGCCAGTTCTATCTGAGAGGAGAGGGAAGGGTTGATATTCCCAGCTAACACAGCTGTGCAAGTGGGAAGGAGCTTCTGGGCTGGGGAGCATTAAACTGTCAAAAACATTGCTTGTAGCTGCATTGCTGCTCCCTGCATTCAGGAGGGTGTTACACTGCTAAAAAAATTTTACTGAAATAGCTCTGTCCTTGCTAGATGTGCTTTGCAGGAGAGCACATTGCTATCTATTCCGGTGCTGATAAAGCCACCCTGTAGTGCAGATAGCCCTAATGCTGCTGCTATTAGTTCTTCTCTGTAGAATGGTAATCATAATATTTCTGCTCCCTCACCCTTTGTCTTCGTCCTATGAGCCAGGGATGTCAGATCCATCCTGGGGAAACAGCCAGATCCCCCAGGTTTGGCTGTCAGTTCAGCTCTGCATCCGTCGCTCCACAATGAGCCTCCCACTGCGGGCGGTTGTGGGGGAAGGTAGACTGTGACCTTGTGCAGCAATGAACTGCTTAGCTGTGCCTTATTGTTAGTGCCTTATTCTTGCTTTCAAGATTGGTCTGTAGGAAAGCAAGTTCCCTTTTAGAGACCTCTCTGTTTCTGCCCTTTGTTTCTCTTCCTTCCTTATTTTCCTGTCTCTGAATGTAGCCATACACATGATTTATGCCAGTGCAAACGCTGTTGCGTTGACGTAGAAGGATCTGCAGCTGCTGGTGTTAGCTTGACTGGTGAATTGCTCAGTGGCTTGGACTCCTCCTAGAGCCTGGAGTCATTGTGCAGCTGGAGTGTTGCACTGCAGTGGTCTCTGCCCAGTTGCTCTCTCCAGCTGCATGATCTTGTCCTCGTGTGGAGTTGTGCTGGCCTGCAGCACACTGGGGAAGAAGTATGATCAGTAATTCTGTTGAGGAGAATGAGAAAAGAAAAAGGAAGTCTTTTTCTAGACAGAAGCCTCAAGTCCAGTCTGTGCATTGCTTTTCTATTGAAGATTCAAGAATTCAAGAAAAAGGAGACAGTGTTTGGGAAGAGGGTGAAGTTTTCCTCTGAAACGCACACAGAGGTGTAATTCAGGGTGGCATGTACAGGTACTTTGGCATAATAATGTATTTCCCCCATTTTCATGGAAATAAGTTGCATTACTAATACTTTTTGGATTAAATATCTGCTTCCACACTCCACAAGAAGAAGAGGCATGGGGACTACACATTACTGGAAGAAGGAAAGTGAAAACTTTTTTGTTTGGACAAGGCCTGAGTGTCTGTCAGGAGCAGCAGTACTGTCTGGGAATGGTTCTGCAGAGCCATGTGTTTCAGACTAATTCTAGGCTGTCAATCTTGGCAGAGATGGCTTTTGTTATTTTTGGTAATTCCTTCTCTAATGCATTTTGAGGAAGCAAGGTCCTACAATTGAAGTAATTTTGCTTTTCAATCTGTTGAGAAAGTAAAATGTTTTTAATTCCTGTTCTAAGAAGCCTAGTTGTATGGCCACATCTTTCATCTTGAAAGAGAGCAGGGGCAAGCTGCCTGCCTTGCAGACTTGCAGAGCAACTGTGGTAGGACACGTAATGCACCCGTCTGTCTTGTAATCCACATAAAACCATCTCTCCTTCACTGATAAGTACCTTATTTTTTAACATGCATAAGTGGAAACAAACCAAAAACCATGCAAAAGACAGAGATGGAAACACAGGCACAATTGCATTCTTTTGAGGACATTCATCCCATCATCCTCAAAGAGCTAGCTGAAGTCATCCTGAAACCTCTCTTGATGACTTTGGAATGGTCTTGGGAATCTGGAGATGTCCCAGCTGACTGGAAGCTGGCTAATGTTGCCCTGATTTTCAAGAAGGGAAAGAAGAACCATGGAAACTACAGGCCTGTCGGTCTCACAGTCTGGTAAAGTTATGGAGAAGATTATTCTGGGAGGTATTGAAAAACTTTGTGAGAAGTTGTTAACTCCCTTGAGAGCAGGGAGGCCCTGCAGAGAGGTCTTGACAAATTAGAGAGATGGGAACTCACCAACCACGTGAAGTTTAACAAGGGCAAGTGCCGGATTCTGCACCTGGACTGGGGCAACCATGGCTGTGTGTACAAACTGGGGAGCAAGAGGCTGGAGAACAGTGTCATGGAGAGGGACCTGGAGGTCCTGGCTGATAGCAAGTTGAACATGAGTCAGCAGTGCCCTGGCAGCCAGGAGGGGCAACCATGTCCTGTGGGGAATCAGGCACAGCATCACCAGCCAGTCGAGGGAGGGGATTGTCCCACTCTACTCTGTGCTGGGGCGGCCTCACCTGGAATATTGTGGGCAGTTTCGGGCATCACAGTGCAAGAAAAATATTAAGCTCTTGGTGTCAAAAGAAGGGCAACAAAGACGGTGAAGGGTCTTGAGGGGAAACTGTGTGAGGAGCAGCTGAGGGCACTTGGTGTGTTCTGCTTGGAGGAGAGGATACTGAGGGGAGACCTCACTACAGTCTACAACTTCCTTATTGAGAGGCAAAGGAAGGTACCAGTCTCCTCACTCTCGTGACCCATGACAGGAATTGAGGAAACAGCATGAAGTTGTGTCAGAGGAGGTTTAGGTTGGATATAACAAAAAGGTTTGTCAGCCAGAGGGTGGTTGGGCACTAGAACAGGCTCCACAGGGCAGTGATCACAGCCCCAAGCCTGACAGAGTTCAAGAAGTGGTTGCACAATGCTCACACATGGTGTGATTGTTGGGGTGTCCTACTCAGGGCCCAGAGTTGGACTCCATGATCTGTACGGGTCTCTTCCAACTCAGCATATACTGTGATTCTATGACTCGTTGTAGCTAAAAGCTTATTTAAAGCTGGAACCAAAATTAATTATCATTTTTTTCAGTACAATCTGGACACTGGGGCTGTGCAAGACAAGCAATGATCCACCTCTGTGGAGCACCTTCAGTACTGTATCTGGGAAGCAGGTGATCTTGGTAGGGGGTTTCTGGACCTAAAGGAGTCACCAATACAATGACACTGAGCCTTCCTCCTGTGGTGCAGGCAGAGGCCAGCTTGGGAGACAGCTGGAAGAACAAGTCCTCCTGCCAGCTTCACAAGGGTATGATGAGTGACAGGGACTCGCTTTTTCTTGCTTTTATTACTAGAGGAGGCTGCAGCAGCCAAATCATGTAAAGCCCCAGGTTCATCCATTCCTTGGGCACTGCTCCTCCCACACACTCCTCTGTTGTGTCTCCTTGTGGGGCTACAGAAACGTGCCCTACCTGGCATAAAGGTATTATCCTAAATAATATTTAATTGTCATAAAAGTTATTTCATACAGATACATTTTGCCATTTGAATATGTATTCGAATGGTCTGATCATGGTAACCCCTTTGTAAGTATCCCACAGTGTGGTAGTGGCATTTTAGTCAGCAATCTTTGGTGAAAGGTTTTCTGGAGATTAGGCTGTTTTGGGACAGGGTAAGCTTCACAAGCACAGTTTTAGACGGGCCTCATAAAAATGTTTTTAAAAACCTCTGCAAATTAAATGAGCTAATGTAGCAGTCTGCAGGTGACAATGGACAAATGAATGGGAACAAAGGCCACATGAGAGGAAACACAACTTAGAGGATGTTAATTCACACCTATAAACTACTGTAGAAAAAAGCAGCTGAGATTGAATTCCCTGCTCCTTTTTGGCCCATAAAGACACAACAAAAAATTTGCACCAGTAATGGCTTAATCATGCTTCAAGAAAGGCTCTTGGGGGGAACTGAACAGGGGCTAGGAGGGAAGAGAAGAGCCAAGGTGTAAGTCTAGCAGCAGCACCAAGAAATCTGGCTACAGATGCCCAGGAAGGCTCTACTCCCTCTGCTTCTGCTCCTGTGGTAGTGCAGCTGCATGGCAGAGTCTGCTTTGCTTCAGCAATTAAATGGCACATAATCAGTGAGGAATCTTGCTAAAATGCCAGTCAATTATTGCTATTATTATTAATATTAATATTATTGTGGTTGCTCTCTAAGAAACCATAAGCATGCCAGACTCTCCAGTGTTCATGCCCAGTGAACACAGTTGATGCTAATCTTAAGTGATACATTCCTGGGTGTGCTTCGAGTCTTCACACCAGTTTGTTGGAAAGGAGCAGGACACTGGAGAGGATCAAGCTGCAGCCTGCTCCAACCCTTGGCAAAGTTCAGAAGACTTGTGGTGCTGGGGTTCTTACCTGCGGTCTGTAAGTCGGCTCAACAACTCCTCTCCCCTCCTGAAATCTGACCCACCTTGGACAACAATCAGTCCTTTTCATTTTCTCTTGAGAGATTCCCTGTAACTGTTTCAGAGCTTCCATGCAAACACCTTTGTCTAAAATACAAAACAACAGCAGCAGATGCCTTCATAGAAAGCAAAAGGCTTGAAGAAGGGCAGAGTAAATAAACAGCAAAAATTAAATATATAATATTGCCACACTGAGAGTGCCACTTTCTCTTCAAAATGAAGCAATTAGCATGTACGGACTCATTCTGCTGGGCCGGGAGGAAGCAGGAGGCACGTTATTTAAACAAATTGCCATGTAGCCCGTGATTATCATTAGGATTCATTCAAACCCAGGCATTCAGTAAAGCTTCTGCTCTGCGGCTGGCTCTGTGCTGCCTCTCTATCAGTACCTATTGTTTCATAATCTCACCATACTCGACGCTTTTTTTATCCCAACCAAGTCTGCCTTGTTTATTACCCTCCCCACTGACTAAGCCGAAGCACATTAACAATGCAGGGTTTCATTCAGCTCTTTTTCTCGTGTTAGCTGAAAGAGGGATGTCTTCTCCCCTAATTGCAGAGAATCTCTGCAGCTTTGCAATTTCTGTATTGAAAGATTGCTTAGGGGAAGGCGCGGGGAAATACATAAACCTGAGAACTCTCTGACAGGGGAGATAATTACTCTTTCCCTCCAAGCCAGCAGAACCTTGCTAAACAGCTCTGCACAGGCAAGCTTCTGCATGACAGACAGGAACTTTGCACGTGGCTCACCAGCCACGGGCTCTCTTCCTCCATCCCAGCCAGATGGCTTCCCTCTGCTCACAGCAGCACAGCTCAGGTGGACAATCCAGAACCAGTTCCAGCTGTTCTTGCCTATGCTGTGGGCTGGACCCCACATGGGGTCTGAGTAGGACAAGGATGTGCTGCTGAGGGCAGTGCTTGCCCCTTGCACAGGCATGACCACTGCATGCTTCACATTGGGAAGGTATCACTTTGGGGTGATTCCCCCTCTCCCTTTTGAAAAGATGGGGCTTGTCACAAATATTTCCATTTTTTCAATTTTTTTTAGTCCCTCTGTTCTGATTCACAACAAAACTAACATCTGCTTATTGCTCTGGGAGCATTGACCTGACCCAGAAGGAATCTGGCTTTCCAGATATCAGGAGGTATCTGGGTCATCCTGGTCATCTCCAAGCAGCCCCAGACCTTGCACTTTCCCCTTGGCACATCTGCAAAGTCCCCTGCACTCACAACATCCTGTGACAGATGGGCTGCATTGTCAGGAATGTACAAGCTTCAGCATGCTCCAATCTCCCTTGGCATCTTCCCTCACCCTTTCTCCTCTTCTATGAATGTCTGTGCCTCTCAGCATGGGAGCACATCGAGCCCCCAGGGCCACCCCAAGGATGGACGCGCAGACTCACTGTTGCTCACCTCTCTCCGTCCCCGAACACAATGCACAACCATCCATCCCTTCTGCAGAGAGCTGGCCCCCTCATCTTCCACAAACCTCTGCATCTCTCCTGTCAAAACCTCAAAACGATGTTTTCAGGAGGAATCTGGAGCATTGCTCAGGGTGGATTAAACCAGTCAGAGCTGGGTTGTGTTTTGCCTTTCTGCACACTCTGCTTCGAAGATGAACCCATCCCAGCGTCAAAGCCTCTCCACCCACAACTGAGAGGAAAGCGCAACACTAGGTACATAAAATACAAAATGTACCATAAACAATATATGTTTCATTTTATAATATGTCTATATAAGCAAAATTTTTATAGATTATATAAATCTATGTACACATGTGGAGCATTTGTATACAAAACATATCTTAATACTACATAATAACAAACACAAATCTGTATTTCCATACTATGTTCGTATATTTACATTTATAAAGATATATTGTGGCTATGCAATGTACTTGAGCCACTGTTTTTAGCCTAAATAAGACATCTTGCAGACTAAGGGGTTTATATATGTCCAAGAAGAGAAGCCTGTGCCCATAGGCAGGTACTTGTGGTTCAGTACTGCAGATGGGGATGGGGATGTCAGAGAAGCTTCAACGCAGAGTGGGGGAGATCATCAGCAAGCACAGGCCCAGAGTTTTCTTTAAATTGCACCCCTTATGTGAGGGGACAAGGTGCTTTCTCAGCTCACCCCCCCTTGCTGCTGTCTGAAGCTGTCCCTCTGCAGAACAGGGTAAATTTCAGGTAGCCCAGACCTGACCATGACAGGAGGAGGACCATGTTCAGTGGGACAAGAAGTTGTGCTCAGCACGATGAACCATCACCCAAAGAAGCTCCCCAACATCACCCCTTCAGGGTGAGCTTGGCTCAGCTGCAGGTCACTGGCTCTTGATGCTTCTGCTTTCTAGGTGTGAAGTGCATTGATGCCATGTCCCCACGTCTGAACCCTCTCCAAGCTTAAACAGCAGCTTGCCCAGGGTTTTGAGGTTCACGGCACTGGATTTAGGCTCAGGAACTGTGTGCTGAGCTACCCATAGTCACTAAATCCTCCTCTGGTGCACCTTGGTGTGGTGCATCCCAAAATGTACTGTCCACTGCAAAACAATGATTGGTTGCTATGGGACTCTAAAGGGAGTTGGAATTGTGCATGGCATTGCAGCTGACCATGGAATCCACCCAAGGGTACTGAGGGACCTCGTGTAAGTCCTCACCTATCATTCACCAGCAGTCCTGGCAAACCTGACAAGTCCCAGGTGACTGGAGGTTGGAAAATGTGACACATCTACAAGAAGGGCTGGAAGGACCATGGGGGAAACTACAGGCCTTTAAGTCTGACCTCAGGGCTGAGGAAGGTCATGGATCACATCATCCTGAGTGTCATCACGCTGTACATACCTGACAACCAAGGGATCAGGTCCAGCCCACATGGATTTATAAGGGTGGGTCCTGCTTGACCAGCGTGATCTCCTTTTACTGACAGGATGATCTATGTAGTGGATGAGGGAAAGGCTGTGGATGTTGTCTCTCTGGGTTTTAGTAAAGCATTTGACACTGTTTCCCACAGTATTATCCTGGAGAAACTGCCTACTCATGGCTTGGATGAGTGCACTCTTTGCAGGGTGAAAACCTATCTGGATGGCCAGGCCCTGAGAGTGGTGGTGAACAAAGTTACATCCAGTTGGCCACTAGTGGTGCTCCACAGGACTCAGTACTGGGGCCAGTCCAGTTTAGTACTCTACCAATGGTCTAGATGAGAGAATCAAGTGCACCCTCAATCAGTTTGCAAAGGACACCAAGCTGGGTGTGTGTGTTGATCTTTTGGAGAGCAGGAAGGCTCTACAAAGGGATCCGGACAGGCTGGGTTGATGGGTTGAGGGCAGTTGTGTGAGGTTCACCAAGACCTAGTACTAGGTTCCACACTTTGGCCACAACAACCCCACAGAGTGCTGCAGGCTGGGGGAAGAGTGGCTGGAAAGCTGCCCAGCAGGAAAGGACTTGGGTTTGCTGGTCAATAGCAGCTGAACAGCGTGCCCAGGTGGCCAAGAAAGCCAATGGCCTGTATCAAAAAGAGAGTGGCCAGCAGGACGAGGCCAATGATCATCTCCCCTCCATACTCAGCACTGGTGAGGCCACACCTTGAATTCTGAGTACAAGACAGATGTTGAGATGCTGGAGTGAGTCCAGAGAAGGGCAACAAAGCTGGTGAAGGGTCTGCAGCACAAGTCTTATGAGGAGCAGCTGAGGGAGCTGGGTGAGCTTAGCCTGGAGAAGAGGAGGCTCAGAGGGGACCTTATTGCTCTCTACAATTGCCTGAAAGGAGGCTGTGGAGAGGAAGAGGTTGGTCCCTTCTCCCAAGCAGCTACTGAAGGACAAGAGGAAATGGCCTCAGGTTGCTTCAGGGGAGGCTTAGGTGGATATTAGGAAAAATTGCTTCACAGAAAGGTTGCCAAGCATCGGAACAGGCTGCACAGAGAAGTGGTTGAGTCCCCATCCCTGGTGGTATTTAAAATATATGTAGATGTGGTACTTAAGGACATGGTTTGGGGAATTGGCAGTGCTAGGTTAACATTTGGACTCAACAATCTTATAGGTCTTTTTCAACATAAACAATTCCATGATTCTATGTGTTCACCTGTGTTAAATCAGAAAAAAATACTGAGTTGTGAGAACCAAAAATGAATCCAGGTATCTAAGAAGGGCTTTACCTTCAGGTTGAGCCTTGAGAGGGCAGCCAACTGTACTAACCTAGTCTTCCTGTTCTAATGCTGCTGGAGTCAATATAGGCAGATGAAGCCCCTAAACAGAGAGTGAGAGAGGAAAATGTAAGAATAAAAATAGAAGTGTTCTGCAATTCCTGTTTTCTGAGGCATGCAGGCATACTAACAAGGACATTTGAAGTCTGTGCTCTGCCCAGTACAGAAATCCACAATAAAATACTAACAAAAGCATCATCATGACTGAATGTTGATTTGCCCACTCTGCAATTTTTATCTTTATCTCTTGTGAATTTTGAAGTTAATTTTCATATTTTCTGAAATTTCTATGCATCACCTGTAATTGAATTTCATAGCAATTAACTCCTCAGGACATATCAATTGTGAAAGGGAAGCCTGAGAAATAAACTCAGGGCATTCCTGAAGATGAACATTAAACAGCAAATCATTAATCATAATACGCAAAATAATAAGGATGGGGATGGCTATTCAAAGACTACCATATGGCAAACAATTGTGTAAATATTCTTCACCCAGTCTTTTTCATTTTTGTCTTGATACTTGTTTTGTTTCTTGGAATATTAATATTGAGAAAAAAGTAGCTAACAGCCTAAACTATGATACCATCAGTACTAAAGTACAGTGTTCCTTCAATTAGGATGTTAAAAAATAAAAATAACTTCCTACCTAGTTATTTTTATTTTTTTTAAGGAAAATAGCAAACAGCCATGAAATCAGACACTCCAGAACTGCCTGATTGATGTTAGCTTATCCAGGCTTGAAGAGATTTTACCTCCTCAGAAGAAATGAGCACTTTAACATGGTTTGGATGAAATGGGGACAAAGGGGGACAAAGCAACAAAGGTTGCTTTGGCACAACTGATGCCACCAGAGTTCATCTTTCAGCTTCCCAAATTACTTGTGCAATCTCAGCTCCCACAAGGGACTAACCTGCTGCTCCGCGACCCGACACCTTGCTTGGGGCCAGCTGGGTCATGGTGTGAAATATACAGCCCTACACACTGCTGTGATGCTCCTCATACTTGCATAAACCATCGTGTCGGAGCTCACCCAACCCAGCATCTCATGACCTGGCATGACCCAGCACATCATTTCAGGGTATCCATGGTTTCTCATAAGACTTGAGCTCTGCCCATTGTCTCCCTTGGCAGCAGGCCACAGCAGTGCCCTTTGGGGACAGCCCTGTGGCACCGCACAGCCAACATGACACATCCCAGGCCACTCTGTTGGCCCAAAATTGACTGCCAGAGTGCTGGCTCTCATCTCTGGCACACTGGAGAGGACAGACAGCACTGTAAATCCTTGGGGTGGAGGTTTCAAGCTCTGGGCAATGCTCTATTGCATCTAAATAACTGACTGGAACAGGAAGGAGGGACCAGCCGTGGGAACAAGCAGGGCAGCACGGGACAATACCTCTCCAGCTCAGCAAGTACTGGGTGACCGCTGTAGGTATCAGCCAGGCAGGAGTTGATCCAGGTTCCCTGCAATGGCAGAGGCTTCAGAGACCCTCCTTCAACTTAAACAAGATTTGCCTTCTTCAGCACAAGCCTAATGGGATTGTAAGCAGTTAAATCCCTGTGACTTTCACAGAGAGTGTAATTTTACATAGCCTTGCCCTCTCCTCCTCCCTTCTCCCCCACAACCTTAAGATCATACAGTTTTCTTTCATTTCAACTTTGGTTTACTTGAAAGAAAAACAATTACTCTCTAGCCAGTTTAAACAACTGTCAAATAACCTGCTGAGACCAGAGAGAGCTAAAAAAAAAAAAAAAAAAAAAAAAAGAAAGGAAAAAAATTCCTTCCTCCTCCAAACCCCC
>VXAU01002365.1:117028-139825 GCA_013399695.1 Formicarius rufipectus | reverse complement strand
AAAAGCAGGGAAAAATATCCTTCCTTCCCCTGCCAAGTCACCTTCCAAGGCAATATCTGCTCCTCCAGCCAATAACAGGTGTCAGGTTGCCTCAGGATCTCTGGGCGATTTTATAGAATGATCCATCAAGGAAACACATTACATAACTCTGAGCTGATAGGTTTATCCATGCAGCTGACAGATACATGCAAGCAGAGATACAGCCCAGGCCATGGTCTCCTCTCCAATGGTGGGGTGACCTTGCTGGAGTGCTGGAGTGGGCTTCATAGTCCATGTCCTGCCTGGTGACCTGTGAGGCTGGAGCCTCTGCCTGGGCAGAGGCATCAGTGCTCATGGTGAGAAAACTTCAGAGGAGGAGGTAATGCTTTTGAGGGCAGCACCCAAGGAAGGACATTAATCCATGACAGCATGGAAACCTGGACAAAGTCCTGTTCTTTCGGGTAAACCACACATTCTCAGGTTACTGAAGATAAGAGATAGCACATAGTTATCAAAATTTAGTAAAATTATGTGATTTTTGTTTACCATCATTATTTTGTCACCCAAAGAAGAGGCGCAAAAGTGCAGTAGCTTTCCCCAGTTTTCTTTCCCTAACACACTGATATTTAATGTGCATCAGAAACAAGTCCTGTCTTCCAGTGTCTTCCTTGTAAACCCGCCTAAAACCTGACGTTGTCAGCGGTTTGTAGTGTCTGTCACCAGGAGACACCCTGAAACAGTCACACTGCTGCGAAATTGCTTTGCCGTGTAATTCACCAAGCCTCGCTGCTCGTTTAACCTTTTCATTCTCTGTTGCGCCAAGAGCCACGAATGATTTTAAGAGGATGACTTGCATCCCTCAGCAGTTTCAAGGTCACTGTCTTCTCTTTAAAATAATGAATTTGTGATTCATGGCAAATAACTTCATCTTTTATACATGCTTTTCTGCTGGGTCAAGGATATTTAAAATGTCTTTGACCCCACAGTATGTGCATGTGTGTTAAGAGGCTGAAGAAGATGGACATGGCCTACACCACCCACACTCCATGCTCAGGCAGGTTTGCAGTGGCTAAAAGAGGCAATTTAATCTTTAATCTTCGTGCTTTCTCCCCAGTTTAAATCAATATACCAAAAGCAGAGGGGATGCTCTTATGATTTGACTTAAATCTGCTTCTGATCCATTTAAGCTGAGTCAAGATCAGGCTTTTTTACATCATAGAGTGTGATTTCTTAAATATAAACCAAATCATTTCAAGGAGAAGTTGGAGAAAGGAAAGAAAGGCAAGGGAAAACTAATAGTAGCGTAGTGGCAAAGCCATTCCCATGTTTGCTGGACATAATTGCTGTGGGGACCCATCAGAGGAGTCAAAAAAAACTCATCAGCCAAACTCACCATGAAGACATCCAGTGGAATAAATCCGGTCACCAATACCCTTTACAAGACTTATGCCTGCTAAATCTAAATCCAAAAGATGATGCTGGAAAATTAATTACTTGATCCCTAATTGAATTCTTTGCTCTCCCCTGTGTTGGCTCCCTGCTGCTCAAGAAGAGATTTGTAAAACCAAGGCATGAGTTTGCTGAATCCTGCAAATAGAATACTATAGGTGAGAATGTCAAGTGTGTGAGGTCTGCTGAGGTGACAAAAAAAGGTCCCTGGTGTCACCAAGGTCATGGCAGATCACGAAGCAGAGCAGACTGTGCCTTCAGAGACTAAGTGTAGTTAAAACCCATGGGACTTAGCAAGGGACTGACATGGCAATTACCATGACTGACATTATCTTGGAAAGTACATAGGAAAAGAAAGGCAATGGCCAGGTTAAGTTTGAAGTAGTCCAGCTTGTGGCCCTTGCTTCATTAGCAGTAGGCATCTGCTGTGGGTCCCTTCCCCAGTTGTTGGCTTCTCACAGATGAGTTAAAAAGCCAATCCCTGAGCCATGGACAGGGCTGGCATCTTGGGAAACCACTGCTAAAACAGACAGGTTTGGACCTACATTTGTGACAGTTATCAAGGTTGCTGTTGGTGTTTTATGTGCCCATCACCATGGCATCTTTCATCACCATGACTGCCCTCTGCAGAGGTCTCCTGCCAGAAATGCAACCTGGGCAGCAATTAAGGGGAGCTGTTGAAAGGCATCTGCCCTCTGATTCATTGTTTCACTTCTTGCCATCCTTTTGAGGGATGAACTGAACTGTAGATACTAAATAATTCTCACTATGAGGGATTTATTGTTATCTTAACACTATAAGTAATTTCCAAAAACTATAGCTCCAAATAACATTTGTGTATTGGTCCAAGAGGTGACCTTTTAATAGCTGCATTGTCTTCCTGCATTGCAATTCTACTAGACTTACAAAGTGTAATCATGTCTCACTGTCTCCCAGAAATACAGATTTATAATGATCTGCACAGAAATCTTGTAATTTCTGCCTTAACTGTTAAAGATAAAAGTTAAATATAAAAGGAAGGTAAAGAGTGAATTGTCTTCTTTCCTCCTCATAATCCACAAATATTTCCCCTCCAACTTTTGGGCCCCAAACCATATTCCCAGTGTTTGATGCAACTCAAAAATGTCACTGTAATTATTAGCAAACCACAACCAACACTTAATGGGAGTATGAACAGAACCCCAAATGTATTACCTACCAAATCAGATACATACATCTAACTGCATCTCAGTCTTTCAAGCCTCTGTAGTAAGCAAAAGATGCTTATTCTGGCACTTTCCCCAAAGCAACCTACCAGGTTTCAGATATTACAGCCATCAGTCAATGCAGGTTGAGCAGATTTGGAGCAGAGATCCCCTGCACTGCTGTCACAGCTGTAAGATTGAATTAAAAAGTACAGTTATCTTTTGTAGCCTGGAGCACTGTTATCTCTTCAAACACAAGGAAGCCGTATTACTTTTACACCGACAGAGCAATGCCAGGGAATCACTAAGTATGCTCTATGCAACAGTGTTAAAAAAATTAAAATCTGTGGCACTGACATAATTACTTGAACTCTCCCTTATTACCTGCAAGAAGAGAAAACTGGCAGGGACTTTGGCAGATCTGGTGCAGATTTTCTGCCAGGGAAGGAATTCCCCATAGCCAGGAGGGAGGTTTCCAGTTTCTCTTCCACTTGGCCTCCCTCTGGTTTTAATATCAGCTTGCTGAGTGCTGACAAGGGACGCGGTGATGAGAGGAGCAGAGTGGGACAGCAGCTCAGCATTTCATGAAGGGAGCAGTGCTCTGTCTGAGGGGCATGAGGGAGAACGTGGGTCTGCACAGGGGCTCTCTGAGTGTGACCCACCCAGGAGTCCCTCCAGACAGAGGCCCCTGTCAGTACCATTTTTCAAAGTGGATGAAGACCTGCAGAGTTCTAGGGTTTAGCACTGTTGTTTTTCCTCACTGCTTGTCTTTACCTCTGCAGCTGGGGAAATACAGACTCGTGTTGCTGCAGGTTTGCTGGAGCGTTTCTGGGAGGCCCTGGTGGTTTCTCACATAGCAGCTAGCTGAGGGCAGGAAAAACAGCCTGGGAAAAGGGAAAAAACCCACAAACACCTCTCTCCCTTTTTCACTTTTTTCCTATGGTTCATGATCAGCCTGCCAACTGCCCATACTGCCAACACTCATGGTGGGAGGACCCTGGGGAGAAGAACCAGTCCTCATGGCTGGGGCTAGCAGAAGGGAAGCCAGCCCAGAAAGCAGCATTCCTCTCCTCAACTAAATAAATTGGTATCAAATACCAATTTCAGCTAGATTTTAATAGCCACACAGGGTTGGCTGACACTCAGTTCAACTCAGCCAGATTTTACATCAGCTGTGTTGAATCATCATAAAACTATCTGCAAACAAATGCTTACAAAAAGCTCCCTGCCCTCCTGATTACTCCACACTCACACTTTTTATTCATACTATGTCATCATCATGCTTTAGCTTAGAGCATTGCCAACACTTATACTGTTTGAGGTTGCACTTTAAATCCACTGCAGTTTGAGACAAGCAGAGCAGTAGGAACTGCTGTGCTCCTCATTAGTTTCCTTCCTTCCTTCCTTCCTTCCTTCCTTCCTTCCTCCCTCCCTCCCTCCCTCCCTCCCCTCTTGCCTATTATTTTCATGCCTTTTCTTGCTACTGCCTACTTTTTCTTTTACCTTGCCTTCCCCTCACCATTCCTTCATCTTCCCCTGCCCTGCCTTGCCTTGTCTTTCCTTACTTTGCCATCTTTTATTTTGGTTTGGCTTGCCTTGTCCTTGCTTGGCCTTGTTCTTTCTTCTGCTTTTCCATGCCTTGACTTTTTCTTCCCTTGCTTGCACATTACTTTTCCCTTTTCCTTGCATGGATGAGGAAAACCTGAAAATTCCATCCTGGGCTCACTCTGAAGACAAAGCCAAATGCAGGACTGGCTTAGCTCAATTCCCACTGCTGGAAAACAGCAGCTGATGAGTCTGTTTCACCAGTGGGTTGGATGTCCTTGCCCAGGATGACCAGATCCATTGGTGAATGCTGGGGACAGGAATTGCAGTCAGCTGCAGTGAAGTGTCCCAGCTGCAGTGAAGTGAAGTGTCCCAGCTGCAGCCAGATGCCCCATGCCAAGCTTGGAGTTAATGGACCCAAATTTCTTCCAGCAGGGTCCTGAAAAGTCCAGTGCAAAACCTGGCATTGCCCCATCCTGGACAGTGAGCCGTGGGGCCTCAGTCACCTCATCCAAACCTCATGGGGTGCATTTGAGATGTCCTTGTGCCAGCTGGCCTGTGAGGATCAAGCAAGGGGCTGAGGATACTTGCATTTGAACAAGCTCACTGGCAGCTGGAGAGACGTCATTGTAGCAAGTCGCTGTCCTCACCCGCTCTGCTGGTTGTGGTAATAAAAAGAGACAATTTAGAGTTGTACAGCTCCAACTGGGAATGTTTCCTAGCTGTGTGTGCTTCTCAGCCATGCCACATCTTTGTTCTGTGTCATGCAGAGATTGAAGTGCCTCAACCTTTGTGCTCCTCCCTGGGGCCCCACAGCCTCCTCACTGTTCCATGTCTCCCCACCATGCTGCTGGGTCTTCTTAAGCCCCTGATCAGTGGTTTTCCCTTACCAACCCACGTTCGTTTTGTCTTACTGTAAAGGCCCTGCACCTGCAAGCCCTATTAGGATAGCCTCCCATTTGAAGGGGTGGACACCAGTGTGGGAATCACCTTCCTTTCCCATCTCTTTTCCTATTCCTGGGCTGTTGCTCTTAGCTTGCGTTATAGAACCTGACAAAATCATAGAAACATAGAATCATTTATAGAATCATTTAGATTGGAAAATACCTCTAAGGTCATCAAGTCCAACCAGCTGTGAGTTTGAGTGGGTCAAAAAAAAATCAAAAAAACCCACATATACTTACCATGGAAAATCTGTCTGCAAAGAGGTGACAGATGTCACCAGAGAGGATGCTTAGGGGAGGACACTCCTCTGGAGACCTCCTGTTCCTTCTCCTCCTAGCTGGTCACAGGGTTGAGATTTTCCTTCCCTTCTCCTTATCCCCTTTTATTTTTTCATCTTTCTGAAAAAGTAGTCAATGCATGGTCACCAGCTATAGACCTTGTGAATAAATCTTTGTGCGGGTCCAGCTGTCCCAACATCCTCCACACAACAACCTGGGTGAGACTGTAAGCAGCTGAACATGAGCCAGCAGATGAGCACCAGTGGTAAATGGTGCCAAACTTCTGGATGGACTTGGTGCCTGAATGCTCCTGGCACTCCTTTGTAGGAATCACATGGGAGACAGCTTCCAGGAGTGCTGCAGAGTTGGGCAACCAGAAGGTCCATGTGGTACCTGGTGGCCTGTAGGAAGAGGGCCACCTAGGCACAGTCCTGCTGGAGCACCTTCAAAGGACAGCATCAAGGCCCATCAGAATGGCAGAGAGCTTTGAGTAAAGAATCTGACTGTGTAGTTGATTCTTCCTTCATCATATATTGTCTTCAAATACTTAAGGCAGCAACAAAGATGAAAACAAATTTCTATTCTTAACCAAAACGCTTCACAAGGCTTCCCATTTTGATTAACAGCTCCAATCTAACTGGGGTACACAAGAATAGACAAAATTAAGCTAGAAAACATTTTTCTCCCTTTCCTCTTCTGTGGCACCATTTCAACAGTTTTTCACTGGGAAGAGTGATGCCTAGTGGGTTCCCAGTGCTTGTACACTACACCAGGTACCATTAGAAAGCCATTCAAAAGGGTGGATGCAGGCCTGCTTTAAAAAGTGACAAGGCAAAAATGTCCCTCTCTCACAGGACACATCTGACCCAGCAGTGCAGCCTTTTTCCTGCACTTGGAAAATAGCTATTTACTTTCATGACTGAAACAAAGCCCTCTCCCTGCAAGCATGCACCCTTATGCTGAGCCTTATGCATATGTGGCATCTCATTTATTCAGTCAAAATAGCTGTGCACATTGTTATTTTCAGGATTTGAGAAGCTATTGCCATGGGGACTGAGGATCCAAATAGATCCTGAGATCAGATCACAGGAGGTTTTAAAATAAAATTGCCATTTCTGCCAATAATCATGTGAAGCCATCTTCAATGTGTAAGCACAGAGACTTGCCACTCTGGTGACTTCTGAAAAATTGTAGTTAGTGAAACAAGAAGGATATTAGATATTGTTCATAACAGCCTGGTACCAAATGTATTTTCAGATTTAAATACATAAAACATCTCTTCAAAAGAGCAGGAGATGATGGCAGTAGTCAGCTGCAGTGGGTATGTGTTGGTACCAGAATCAAAACTACAGTTGAATTTTCTTCCATCAAGGCACACAAAGGGAAGTGTCTCTTGTTCCAGATTCACAGGGAGCTGCATCTACAACTTTCTTATCTTTGCAGGAAGACAAGAGAGAGTAAATATAAATATATATATATAAACTTACATTGGAGGAGAAACTAGAACTTGTTTTGTAGAGCAGAAGTTGTTGGAATCTGTCTCTACTTCTGCGTAATCTCTGTAGTGAAGCGGTCTCAAGCTGTGCTATCAGCGCTGGCAAATGAAGCAATGTCAGAGCAGGTTAATACTTGGATATGAGAACATGAAAGAAAATCCGCCTTTCTAAGGATGTTGTAATCAGAGCTGCATTAACCAGTGACAGAAACAGCCTGCTTGGGGGTGGGTTCAGGGAGGCACTGGTTGTACAACATGCACACAGAGTGCAAATGCATGTTGTGTTGTTGTGATCAAGGGGTGGGAGGCAGGGCACAATGGAACCAGAAGACCCCCAGATGCACCTCAGTAAACCTTTGCACTGTTTGTCATAATTATTTGTATTAAATTGTCTTTGCTTACACAAAAAAAAAAAAAAAAAAAGTTTAGTCTGAGTTAGTGTAATTAGATCAAGTGAAGGTCTTGGTGTCATTGCAATTCCACACTGAGATACTTCTGTTAAAAGAATGCCTTTTTTCTGCAGTGCAGATGTAAGTCTTCAGCTTTCAGCAACTGTCTTTAGGACAAAAAGTGTATTGCTAAGATGTACCAATATCTAAAAAGGGTCATCGTGCATTGTGATAGTGTGGTGGGCTGACCCTGCCCACCAAGTCTATCACTCTCTCTTCTCAGTCGGATTGGGGGAAAAAAACAGGACAAAGGCTCATGGGTTGAGTTAAGGATAGGGAGAAATCGCTCAGCAATTACTGTCACAGGCAAAACAGACTCAACTCGGGGAGATTAATTTATTGC
The DNA here is from genome assembly GCA_013399695.1 of Formicarius rufipectus. NCBI lineage: Eukaryota > Metazoa > Chordata > Aves > Passeriformes > Formicariidae > Formicarius > Formicarius rufipectus. Next base: position 132,158 of record VXAU01002365.1, on the reverse strand, counting down.
AAATAAAACCAGAGCAGCATAATGAGAAATAAAACCAAATCCTAAAACACCTTCTCCAGACCCCACCATTTTTCCCAGGCTCAGCATCACTCCTGATTTTCTTTATCTTTCCCCCACCAGTAACACAGGGTGATGGGAAATAGGGGCTGTAGTCAGTTCATTACACTTTGTCTTTGCAGCTCCTTCCTCCTCAGCAGGAGGACTCCTCACATTCTTCCCATGCATCAGCATGGGGTCCCTCCCATGGCAGACAGTCCTCCACTAACTTCTCCAATGTGAGTCCTTCCCCACAGGCTGCAGCTCTTTATGACCTGCTCCAGTGTGGGTCCCTGCCATGGGGTGCAGTCCTTCAGGAACAGGCTGCTCCAGCGTTAGTCCCCGTGGGATCACAAATGCACAGGTCCACAAGTCCTGCCAGGAGTGTCCTCCATCATGGGCTTTCCACAGGGTCACAGACTCCTTCCTGCTTCTCCATGGATGGCAGAGGCACAGCCTGCCTCACCATGGTCTGCACCACAAGCTGCACAAGAATCTGTTCTGACGCCTCTAGCACCTCCTCCCCCTCCTTTTTTACTGACCTTGGTGTCTGCAGAGTTGTTTCTTTCACATATTCTCAATCCGCTCTCCAGATGCAGTTTTCCAGGATTTTTTTCCTCCTTCTTAAATCTGTTATCCCTGAGGCACTTCCACCATCACTGCTGGGATCATCCTTGGCCACTGGCAGGTCTATCTTGGAGCCATCTGGCATTGTCTCTCTCTGACACGGGGGAAGCTTCTGCCAATTTCTCATATAGTCTCCTGCTACCAAAACCTTGCCATGGAAACCCAATACAGATGGTGATGTGGAGGTTATTCACATCTGTGCTAGCTAAACACAGAATCAGAGAATATGTCAAGTTGGAAGGGACCCACAAGGATCATCGATTTCAACCCTTAGGCCTGCACAGGACCATCCCCACGAGTCATACCATATGTCTGAGAGTATCATCCAAACTCTTCTTGAACTCTGTCAGGCTTGGTGCTGTGACCACTTCCCTGGGGAGCCTGTTCTAGTGCCCAACCACCTTTTTATAATATCCAATCTAAATCTCCTCTGATGCAACTTCAGACCGTTCCCTCAGGTCCTGTCACCGGTCACCACAGAGTGCCTGCCCTTGTTCTTCCCCTCACGGGGAAGTTGTAGACTGCAGTGAGGTCTCTCAGTCTCCTCTCCTCCGGGCTGAACACACCAAGTGCCCTCACCCGCTTCTCACATGGCTTCCCCTCAAGGCTCTTCACCATCTTCACTGCCCTCCTTTGGACACTCTCTAAGAGCTTAACATCTTTCCTATATTGTAGCACTCAAAACTGCACACAACATTCAAGGTGAGGCTGCCCCAGTGCAGAGCAGAGTGGTGCACTCCCCTCTCTCACCCAGCTGGTGATGCTGTGCCTGATGCCCCCCAGGGCACAATTGGCCCTCCTGGCTGCCAGGGCACTGACTCAGATTCAACTTGCCAGTGATCAGGACCCCCAAGTGCCTTTCTATGGAACTGCTTTCCAGCAGTCTCTATGGACATCCAGGGTTGCTCTGACCAAGTGCAGAATCCGGCATTTTCCCTTGTTAAACTTCATATGGTTGGCGATTGCCCAGCCCTCTAATTTGTTGACGTCTCTCTGCAAGGCCTCTCTGCCTTCAGGGAGTCAACAACTCCTCTGAGTTTTGTGTCATCTGCAGACTTGCTCAGTATCCCTTCCAGTCCTTCATCCAAGTCATTTATGAAGATGTTGAAGGGGGCCCAAGAAGGAACCCTGTGGAGCCCCACTAGTGACAGGTCACCAGTGTGATGTTACCACATTCACTGTTACACTCTGTGCTCGACCCATGAGCCAATTGCTCACCCACCTCATGATGTGTTTATTCAACTATGCTGGACATTTTGTCCAGAGGGATCCTGTGAGAGACAGTATTGAAAGTCTTACTGAATTCCAAAGAGATTACATCCACTGACTTCCCTTGCTGAGATAAGTGGGCTACCTTGTTGTAAAAGGAAATTGGGTTTGACAAGCTTCCAGTCAGCTGAGACTTCTCCAGATTCCCAACACCACTGAAAAATCAACAAGAGAGGTTTTGCAATGACATCAGCTAGCCCTTTGAGGATTCTTGGACATAAAGCCCTATATATTTACCACATCTGACTATGGTTGATCGAATCACCATTTCCCATTTGCCTGTCAGTTAATGTGTATCACTCATTACCTCTTCAAAACATCAGTGTCCCAGCACCATGGTGTTTAAGAAGCTGTCACTGCAGCTTTGCGTTATTGATTTGGAGCTGATGAAGGTCACTCCAACCACAGAGCTCCATATCTGCAGTTAGGTTATTTCAGAAGTGATCCTCGAATGCCACCAAACCAGAGGCTACAAGAGAAAAACCATCTTCTTCCCTCATACTGCCAAAATACAACAAGAAGTTGTCTGATGTGCAGGGCCAGGATAATCCTTGTGGGGCCCTTCCAACTCAGGTTATTCTATGATTCTATGAAATCTCTCATTGCTTGGGGTTGTCAGCACAACTGTAAGTGTTCCCTAAGATGAGATTGTTTTTGAGCTGTTTTTGGGAGACCAACCAGCACCAACTAGGGCTCTCCTGTGTTTCATAGTCTACCTGAGGTGGATGTGCAGGCTGGTTTGCAAAAGCTTCAGTTCCTTTGGGGAAGACAGGCCATGGGCATGTGTCTTGCCAGCTGTCAGGAGTGTGCAGTGACAGCAGAGCTGCCTGTCCCCTGCTGAACCTCACCAACACCAGGCCTCGACAGCACACCCAGCTCTGCATTGTTCATCTTGTGCACACACTGTGACCACACAGAAATGTGCAACACTCTCACGGCGCTGTAAGTGATCCTGATGAGAATCAAAACAGAGGGTTGCTTCAAGCTCACCTACAGTCTTCAAGGTAAGGCCAGATGGTTTGTGATGGGTGGATGCTTCTCATGCTAGAGTGTACAGGCTGAAATACACACTGTGGCTGCTGACAGTTGTCTCCCTGATTCCAGTGGCCATCTCCTCATAGAAGGAGAGCAGGAACCTCCAGCTGGGCCCACATCTCTTGCAGGTCGGAGTACAGAGGCATTGGGTAGCTGACTTGAGTCCCAGGGCTCCAAAGACAGGCTTTCCCTCAACCACTGTGACATTCTCCACCTTGCACAGTCTTCACAGCTTGCATGAGGACTTGGAGGAGCCCTCTTGCCTAGAGGATGAAGTGAGGCAAGGAATAGGATGACAAATGGAAAAAGACAGGGATTCTCCCACTGGTGGCCATCTCTTCTCATGGGAGACCATCATAGCAGGGCTTGCAGGTGCAGGGCCATGAAAAAACAAAGCTCTCAATTATGGCAATTGAATTATTGATTTTGAAATATAAATTAAGACAGCCATCCTGCAGACACCCCCAGGTCCTTAGGGATCTTTTCTGTAAACTGCATTCCTTTAATGTCTCCTTCTGGTGCAGCATTGCATGCACCCAGAATTTCCTGGCCCTGTGACTGGACTTCAGCCAGTGCATCTCCAGCCTGCCAAAGGCTCTAGGCTGTGGAGAAGACTGCCCAGAGCCATTCCTACCAGAAAAAACAGTGAGCCCACTAGGTTTTGCTGTTTGTGGCACAGACCAGCTCAGTCCAGCCCAGCCCAACCCGGCATCCTAAGCACCTGCATCCCAAGGCCAAAGCCTAGAGGCTGGTGGACCCATGGCTCTGAAAACAGTATCTCAGGAGCTCTGCCTGGATCATTTGTTCAGGATGACATTCTGGCTCCTGATCATCATCTATCTTAAATTTGGGAAAGCCGCTGTAAGTCTCCATAACTGTCCAGCTCTGTGGCTGCCTGGAGCTCAGACATCAGGAGAAAGGGATGTCTTCGGTCACCAGGTGGATGCCTGGGCCCTGAGCACATCCCCCTCCTCCTGGGGTTTGGGCTGCCTGGGCCCAAGGCCAGCTTTGACAGTGCAGCTGCCTGGCCTTGAATCAAAGAGCTGTTTGAGAACAAGCTGTGAGAAGCCTTGGCAAGGACTCACTCCCCTTATCTCAGGGACCGCTTTTAAGTAGGGCTCTTGCCCTTGATCTCTGCGTGAGCTATATTGCAGCTATCCCTGTGCCTGGCCATATAGCTCACCAGTCTGGACCAGACATGACCTGGGACCTGCCTTGTCACTATGGTCTTGTCTGGTGATTGGGTTATTGACTGACCTCAGCTACCATCACTCAACAAAGCTTGGGTGCCATAGCAGCAGGTCCTTGTCCATGAAGCCCCTACTCTATGTCCATTTTACTGTCACCCTCAACACCAGCTGATCAGCTCTTGTGTGGAGCTGCCTGACAGTGGGAAACAGCAGAAGATGAGGAACCACTGCATACTTATTCTGGGATTTCCTATGAGAATAGTGGAGAAGGAAAGTGATGCTCTGAATCCTAAGGAGCAGAACCTAATTCTCCCAGTCAAAGTGTGGACAAACATGCTGAGACAGCAATTTGGCTCAGAGAGAACACAGAGGGCCTGTGAATAACCAGAGGTTTTATGGTTCCTCCTTCACTAACAATGTCCCCCCAGATTCTGGAAATGCTAGCAGACTAGCCAGCTGCTCCCTCAATGCTTCTGTTCCTCGTCTGCAGATAATGAGGCATTTATAAATCCTGACCCTAGGCTGGTCACTGCTTCTTCCAAAGGCAGCCTCATGCTGGCTCCTTCACCAGATCTTTGTGTTGCTTCCCAGAAGTGACTTCTCCCAGCAGAAAGTGCAGCTCTCTGGGACTCATCCTGGCACAGATATGCTGAGGAGGATCCTCATTTCCCTGAGCCCTGTATTGGTCCACACATCTCCTACAGCCCCCTGGCAATGCTTGTTTTTGCAAAGTGCCATTGACTGTCCTGCCTATAGTGCACCATCCTAACCTACGGCTGGAGTTCTCTTCCAAAAAAAAGCAGCTGTTTTCATCTCAGACTAGAGTCTGGCCACAAGGTAAGCTGCCTCCAGGATGGGTGACTGGACAACCCAGTCCCTGGCATGAAAGGGACACAGCAACAGCAGGACAGCCAGGTGACACCCATAACTTACTGTTTTGAAACTGGAGGACCACACTGTACTCTGAGAGTATTCAGATGTCAAATTCATACCGTCATGGTTCATTGAGCATTAACTTTCTGCTGTGAATATAAGGACTACTGTGGGTCAGACCAAAAGCCTGTCTTACCCAGTATTGCATTTCCAACAGTCACCAGTAAACGGATGCCTTAAGAAAAGCATAACTACAAGAAACAAAGTGCCAAAAGTTCCCCCAGAACTTTCCCAGTTTTCAGCCGTTTTCAGGTTAGGGGTTTTGACCTAGGGGTGTGGATCTTTGTACACAGCAATTCTACCACAGGCTTCTCTTCAGCACGTTACCTCTCAGCTCACATGACATTTTCTGGCAGACCTTGACAAAGACGGAGTCTTCACCAGGATTTATCTCACATTCATTACTAAGCCTTAGTTATGATGAGGTAAAAACCTGACCCTTTTCTTATGAAGACAAATTTTTTTACTTAAGTGATGGAGAGAATTGCAAACATGCATTAATGGTCCCACCGAAACAACACATGTACCTTAAGGGAAAATGAGTGTCAAAGGCATTGCTTTAATTTACTTTATGTGTTACTCACCCCTTTTTGTAAGAGAGCAACACCCAATGAGACGCTGCTTAGCCAGTTGTTGTAGAGCTGTACATACAGTGGGGAGAGGCTACAGATGAGCAGGGCAGGGACCCCAGCTATGCAAGTGTCTGAGTCTGTGCCTGTCACACTGTCTCCAACAGGTGATGGAAAGCAAGGCATGAAAGTTAATGTCTGCTGAGAGTTAGAGAGCACATGAGCAGTCACAAATTTTGTAGGAAAAAAGGCTTTCTCTCACTCTCCCGTGCCAGTGGTAACATGTGGTTACAGCTGTCGTGCATCCCAAAACAGAAATGCTTAGGTTATCTCATTTTCAGATGAGGAAGCAAGACAAGATACCCATGAGTGGTTTAGGTAACAGCTTAAGTAGGAAACCTTGTACCTTTCTGTGATTGCAAATTGCATGATTTTACAGCCTGTTCTTGACAGGTGGTTTGTAGCCAAGCCAGTAGCAGTGGTTTAAGATGATAACAACTTGCCAGCTCCTCTGCTTGGGAGGTATCCACACCTCCTCCACCCTACAGGTTTTTGTTCATGGCTATGAACAGAGATTGAGGAGCTGACATGTTCTATTTGTCTCTCCTGCCTTGCCTTCTAACATCCATTAGCAGGGTGGGACTGCATCCTAAAGCACTGCATCTAAATCCTACAAAATCCTTGGAGGGATTGCCAGTAAGAACATGAGTCAGATTCACTAAATTTCCTTTACAGGCTGGTTTTCTTGCAGCTGTATTGGCTGATACAGACAAAATCACTAACTGCAAACCTCTAACTCTGGAACTGCAGGGTGGAATCCTAAGCTGATCACATGCACTTCCCAAAATATGGTAGTATCATGTCCTGGGTTCATTCTGTTTTGCTGAAGCCAACAGGGTGCCCCAGAAACAAGCACTACTCAACTCTGTTCAGTGATGGAACACCTGAAAAGTTCTTACTGTCCCACACCTTTGAATTATGAAAGAACTTTCCTCCCCATAGCTCTTTAAGCAATAAAGTTTATGTTATCAGGGCACTGAAGGCGCCCAGAGACCTCACTGGCCCTAACCTCCCTCTTTTTCTCCCCTTCACTCTTTCCCATCACCCAGGAGCCTGCTTCAGCCCAGTCAAGACATCAGCATAATCGGAACAGGGCTGCAGTGGAGCTGGAGACTAGAAACCCTGCAGCATTGCTGGGGCAGGGAGCCTAAATGGAGTGAGGGGAGCTGCTCAAGGTCAGTAAATCCCATTAATGTGCTCATGCATATCTTGCAGGTCTTGGCAACAAGAATTCATTGATATGAAACTCATATGGTGAGGAAGAATGGCCATCCTGCACCTCATGGTTTGTTCTGTTTTGACAGTAGCAAAGTACTTGTGTTTTAGTAGTGTCTGTTAATTAGTATTAGTAGTGTTTGCTTAACTGCATCGAAATGCTGTCTGTCTGATTACATGAAACTTTAATTATCAAGTCAAGAGCTCCACCAAGAAGCTTTATTCAGGCAATAAAACCAAACAAACTTCCATGTAGCTCTGTCTAAAAGGCGTTCAATTCCTGAATGTTTACTAAGACTAATGAAATGCACTATCGAAACTCTGAAAGGATAGGAAGGAATGGGAAAGGAAAGACCATTGAATCTATAAATCCTACCTAGCAGAATGGGTTGTTGTTGGCTAGACTTCGCGAATGAAGATTTTGGGATAAGCCTGCGCAATGGATTTTTTTAGGTGAGGCACAGTGTGTGCGGAACTGGCCCCACCACCTTTACTCCTGAGGTTCATTTTGCCACGGCCGAGCAGCTCAGACGGCGGCAGTGAGTTCCTCAGGATTCGAACCGGCGTCCTCAGAGGAGGAGCCGGCTCCACAGGCGGCGACTTACACCACTTGGCCAACGCCCACTGCCCATTTCAGATTAAAGCAGAATGGGTAGAGATTTATGGATTGGTAAATTGAGTTGTCCCAGTCTGGAGACACTCAATTTTTTAGTCGCAAGTTTTCCTTTCACCTCTCATATTTCAGTGGGTAGTGCTGAACAACACTCTTTTGTTCATGATACAGGTGAGCAGTTCCTCCGGAGGATAACAGCAACACCCCTGCCTAGCAGGAATCACACTGGCATTGCTCTAATGTCCTACCAGGTCAAAGCCAGCCACAAATGGCAGCTGTGGCTACTGTCCTGGATGTGTACAACAAAGTTCTCAGATGCTGAATCTGCTTTAGCAACTCTCTTGAAGACAGTTGGACAGCTGGGGCCAATTCTCCTCCAAAAGAGCAAGTGCCAGAGCCTAGAAACCATCTCTGACAATACTGATCTTGATAAACTTCTGTCACATCAGTTGTGCCATTTGGTCTTTATATGCTCCGATCTCCTTCTTCTTTTCCATTGCCAGCAACAATGGTGCAGCACACCCAGATAAAGCTGATGGGAAAAGGCATAGAAGAATGTGCATTGGGTGCTGAAACTACTTGGAAATGAGAGGGATGGAAATGCTGTATCAACCCCTCAGATAAGAACATTTGGCACACAGTTGAATGACAGTGAAGAAGAGCATTAGTGCTCAAGATTTTTACTCATTTCCATCAGGCTGCAAGCCTTGTTTTGCCAGAACTGTGAGTTACAAGTTAAAGTCATTTGAATGATATGGAGAGGGGTTGGGGGAAGGCAATTAAAAAGCTGAGCTGTCAGTTAGAGGGAGAGTCTCTGAAAGAGTCTCTGAAAGAGAAAGAGAAAGAGGTCTGTGAAAAGCTTATATATAGACATAAGGGTCTGTTGCAGAACTTGATGTGGTATGAGGAGCTAAATTTGAACGTTACATGTTTTCATTATTTTGGTACTTTGTTTTCTTGGATACTTTTCTTCCAAAGAAATAACACTGCATTATGGAAAGTGTTAAATCAATGCTTGCCACTGTCTACAACTACATCACCCACACACATCCTCTTTTCTAGCCTGGAAATTCCAGGTGCAACTTCAGGGCACTGTATTTGACCCAAGCTGGTGTGCTCAGGTTGCCACTGATCTGGTGGTCCTGGGTCTGTTTGCAGTCTATCCAACCATGCCCAGAGCTGCAGGGACTGATGGTGCAATAAATTTGGCAATTTGGGGGTGATTTGCAGGCCTTTGTCTTCTACATTATGCCATGCACACATATTGTATGAAGGCCATGTTGCCAAAGCTTTGGATTTCCTTTTTCCAGGTAGGGCTTGTTTACACAACACATGTCCATGAGCCCACAATGTGCTCTTGTGGCCAAGAAGGCCTACAGAACTCTGGGATGTATGAGAAAGAGCAGGTTAAGGGAGGTGATCCTGTCCCTCCAGTCAGCCCTGATGAGGCCACATCTGGAGTCCTGTGGCCTCAGTGCAAGTGAGACATGGAGCTTCTGAAACAGGTCCAGCAGAGGGCTATGAAGAGGATTAGGGGAGTGAAGCATCGCTCTTACAAGGAAAGGCTGAGGCAGCTGGGCCCGTTCAGCCTTGAGAAGAGATGACTGAAACCTCATCAATGTAAGTATTCAAAGGGAGGGTGTCAAGAGAATGGAGCCAGGCTCCGCTTCGTGGTGCCAATGATAGGCAAGGACAAGAAGCAGAAACTGAAGCACAGCAAACTCCATCTGAACATGAGGAAGAACTTCTTCCCTGCGCAGGGTCATGGACTGGAACAGATTGCCCAGAGGTTTTGGAGCCTCCCTCGCTGGAGCTATTCAGGAACCGTCTGGACGCAAACCCTGTGCCATGTGCTCTGGGAAGCCTCCGACTGTGCGAGCAGACTGGACAAGCTGTCCGANGCTGTCCGACCGCGGTTCCTTCCAGCCTCGCCGTTTCCGTAACTCTCCGGTTCTGCAGGCACAGCACAGCCACGACGCCTCCCGGAGCCCCGCAGCCGCACCGGCAACTCCACGTGCGGAGCTCCCGCCCGCCGGGACTACACGCCCCAGAATGCTCCGCGAAAAGGNCTTATATTATAGCATGCCCGAGACTAGGGGAATTTAAATATCTGCCTCCATGGGGAGAAGAGAGGGAATGGGCCGCCAAAGCTTTACTGAAATTACTTACACCAGACCAGCTATGGTAGCTTAGCTCTCATTTCCCCCTGAAGGGGAGTAATTATTTTGGAGTGGTGTATTTGATGTTGCAGAGAAGTGTATCCCCTAGGGTTCTCTTCCAGTGTGCTGAATGACTTCCTTTTTGTGGCTGTAGCCTAAGACTGGTAGGTAGTGCCGATAATGTTAATACTGTGAAAGCTTTCATCCATGCTTCTGAGAAGGGTTAAAATCTAGGAAGCCTCTTTCTTTTGGGGGTAACAGATAAAACACATAAGTATTTAAAAGTCGTATATCCATGAAGATATACTAAAATGAAATTTAGGTTCATTTAGTCCATAAAGGAGTGTTAAAGACTGGAAATGTGTTAGCGTCTTTCAGAACAACTTAATTTAATATTAATATTAAATTAATATTAAATGTCTGAAATTTTCTACTACACCACCTTTTTGACTCTTTTCTGATCAAGGTGCTTATTTAAAAGTTCGTGTTAGAAGTACCTTTCTGAGTAAGCTTTTATTTGACTTAAGTCTGTGAAGTAGAACAATGCAAGTTAAGTTTGGAGTGGAGAATGAGGGAACTCACTGCTATCAGTGCTATATAATTGCATATATAATTACTGTTCTTCTCTTGAGGNGGCTCGGGGCTGCCCTGCCCGCCCTCCCGCGCCCCGCGGGTGCCGCTGCCGCGCACCGAGGCCTGCGCGGGTGCCGGGGACCGCTCCCACGCTCTGGTGAGCCGTGCTACGGCGTGCAGTGCCGGCCGGTTCTGCTCCCAGTGCTGCCTCGACTCACCACCCTCCACCCCTTTTTATGTTTTTGTTGTTTTTTTGTTTTTTCTTTTAGATTTTTAATTTTTATTTTCAAATGCTGGTAGGCACATCAGTAGTGGGTCTGCTGGGCGTCTCCGTCTAAGTCGGGAAGGAGTCTGGTGCTCGGTAAGGCTAATGGGGTAGTTAGTTTACTCCCCCGAATTTGAGAGGCGCAGGGTTATTGGAGGTTTGTTCCCTGTAGGTGTTCCAGAGGTCTTCTGAATCTGGATGTCATTACCGAAGACACCTTCAGTTCTAGTCGCAGTTGAAAAGGGAGGAAATCCCAAATCTCATGTTTTAAGTTTCTGTGATAGGAAAGGAAGGGGCAGGCAGCTCTGAAATCAGGCTAGGATTGAAATTGGATTAGGATTCGCTGGAGTGAAAACCTAAATATGTATCAGATTACTTCGACTTCACCTGAGGGTGTTTTCCATGCTTCTGTTGATTTTATCACATCACTTTTGTCCCCAGTAGGACTGGAATTAGAGTCCTCTGAAAGCACATTTTGTATGTTAGCAGAATTCACACTTCTGCTCCTATTGTTTGAATGGAGACAATTTTATGCAGGTCAGGCTTAGCAGCAGCAGTGTCTTTAAGATGACATTCATGGTGTAAAGTAGCTTTTAATTTTTCTTTAACTCGGTGACAGTGAGTCTCTCACAGAAAATATTGCATGTAAAGATTATGGTAACTTCAACACTTCTGGCTAACATTAGTTATGTTAGAAAGTAACTAAAAATTGCTCATCCTTCTGTTTAGCAGTTGCTTCTCAGGGCAAGGAGTAGGCGTGGTGGGTTTCTTTTTCCCTTTCTCATCCAGTGAGACTCTTCCTGCTGCTCCTCATTCATTTTGTCCTTGTCTCCTTTCCCCGTATTGGTTACCGGCTTTGTTGCTGCTTTCTCAGTCACTGGCCTGAATCCATCACAGCTCTAAACAGGGAAAGGTTAGGTATGTTCATGCCTAGTGTGAACTGATCTGTCATCCATGGTTGCTTATATTATAGCATGCCCGAGACTAGGGGAATTTAAATATCTGCCTCCATGGGGAGAAGAGAGGGAATGGGCCGCCAAAGCTTTACTGAAATTACTTACACCAGACCAGCTATGGTAGCTTAGCTCTCATTTCCCCCTGAAGGGGAGTAATTATTTTGGAGTGGTGTATTTGATGTTGCAGAGAAGTGTATCCCCTAGGGTTCTCTTCCAGTGTGCTGAATGACTTCCTTTTTGTGGCTGTAGCCTAAGACTGGTAGGTAGTGCCGATAATGTTAATACTGTGAAAGCTTTCATCCATGCTTCTGAGAAGGGTTAAAATCTAGGAAGCCTCTTTCTTTTGGGGGTAACAGATAAAACACATAAGTATTTAAAAGTCGTATATCCATGAAGATATACTAAAATGAAATTTAGGTTCATTTAGTCCATAAAGGAGTGTTAAAGACTGGAAATGTGTTAGCGTCTTTCAGAACAACTTAATTTAATATTAATATTAAATTAATATTAAATGTCTGAAATTTTCTACTACACCACCTTTTTGACTCTTTTCTGATCAAGGTGCTTATTTAAAAGTTCGTGTTAGAAGTACCTTTCTGAGTAAGCTTTTATTTGACTTAAGTCTGTGAAGTAGAACAATGCAAGTTAAGTTTGGAGTGGAGAATGAGGGAACTCACTGCTATCAGTGCTATATAATTGCATATATAATTACTGTTCTTCTCTTGAGGTACTGATATACAGACTGACCTGCTGATTGGACAGTTTGTCTTTATGTAGTGAAAGTTATCAGTTCTCCACAGTGTTTATTTTCTAAATCAAATATATCTAATTCCCAACTGTCAGCAATTGAATACACTTGTTTTGCTTCCCCGTGCTTCAATAAAGAGATTTATGTAGAGATCCTGCCTCCAGTTTTCTGTACTTAACTTTGGAATTCAGGAAGCATCAGTCCTGTCATTGGCATTGATCTTCCTCTTCACATTTTATCAAATTCCACCAAAGAGAAATGAAGTTGTTAGAATGATAGAATAATAAATCATGGTCTGATACCTAGATTATATCCTCTGGAAATTTTAAAATATTCAAAGCTGTATGCTCTCAACTTTTGTTCGAAAGCAGTGACACTTGAGTCACCTTCTGCCTGGAAACAGTCACTGCCTTTGAACTCATCAGGCTTGCACACATTCTTTAGTAATCTTCCTTTGACTGCTAGCAAATACTTGTGTGTTATTATTGATCCCCTCTGGGTACAGACTCTTCTGGCAGACCAAAATACTTACTCCTTTAATTTGTAGGTAACTCCTATTTTATTACTGGGTTTGTTGGACCATATAATTGTCTTTGCTTTTTGTTAATGGAACTTTAAGGGAAACAAAACATGAGTAAGTACTTTAGTTTTATGTTATTGCAGACCTCAGTACCTCATACAACTTCCTGTTGTGCTTTTCTAAGAGCAAATAAATGTATCTGTTGAGCAGAAGTCAACGTTTCTGAATCCTTGCCCTGCACAGGTTCACTCTCCTTTTTCCAACTTCAAGCTTGGGTGGAAGTTTCATACCTCTTTTATTGGCTTCCTCTGTTAGGGAGGTAGAGGTGTGTATATGGAACTGGAATTCTGATTTTGATGCATTAAGACTTCCAAAAAGTATTTAGCCCCCAAAAGGGACTAAAATGCCTAAAATCAAATGCCAGAAATTAAATATTCCTTACTTAATGAGTTTCTATTCTTGCTTTTATTAGTGAGACCCTTCTATTTTTATGGGTACTGACATGTGAGTAGTAGCAAAGTTAACCTGAACCTGCAGAGCTGATCAATGAAGAGCCAAGACAATCATGGCTTCAGCTGGACAAATAACTGCCAGTCTTCTCCTCATGACCTTCTGAGTTCTGTATTCTCCAGTTATGTGAAAGAGTTTTTTTAATTGTTGCATCTGTAAAGAGAAGGCTTTTTCATGTTGATCATGGGCATGTAGTCCTAAGNTTTTAGATTTTTAATTTTTATTTTCAAATGCTGGTAGGCACATCAGTAGTGGGTCTGCTGGGCGTCTCCGTCTAAGTCGGGAAGGAGTCTGGTGCTCGGTAAGGCTAATGGGGTAGTTAGTTTACTCCCCCGAATTTGAGAGGCGCAGGGTTATTGGAGGTTTGTTCCCTGTAGGTGTTCCAGAGGTCTTCTGAATCTGGATGTCATTACCGAAGACACCTTCAGTTCTAGTCGCAGTTGAAAAGGGAGGAAATCCCAAATCTCATGTTTTAAGTTTCTGTGATAGGAAAGGAAGGGGCAGGCAGCTCTGAAATCAGGCTAGGATTGAAATTGGATTAGGATTCGCTGGAGTGAAAACCTAAATATGTATCAGATTACTTCGACTTCACCTGAGGGTGTTTTCCATGCTTCTGTTGATTTTATCACATCACTTTTGTCCCCAGTAGGACTGGAATTAGAGTCCTCTGAAAGCACATTTTGTATGTTAGCAGAATTCACACTTCTGCTCCTATTGTTTGAATGGAGACAATTTTATGCAGGTCAGGCTTAGCAGCAGCAGTGTCTTTAAGATGACATTCATGGTGTAAAGTAGCTTTTAATTTTTCTTTAACTCGGTGACAGTGAGTCTCTCACAGAAAATATTGCATGTAAAGATTATGGTAACTTCAACACTTCTGGCTAACATTAGTTATGTTAGAAAGTAACTAAAAATTGCTCATCCTTCTGTTTAGCAGTTGCTTCTCAGGGCAAGGAGTAGGCGTGGTGGGTTTCTTTTTCCCTTTCTCATCCAGTGAGACTCTTCCTGCTGCTCCTCATTCATTTTGTCCTTGTCTCCTTTCCCCGTATTGGTTACCGGCTTTGTTGCTGCTTTCTCAGTCACTGGCCTGAATCCATCACAGCTCTAAACAGGGAAAGGTTAGGTATGTTCATGCCTAGTGTGAACTGATCTGTCATCCATGGTTGCTTATATTATAGCATGCCCGAGACTAGGGGAATTTAAATATCTGCCTCCATGGGGAGAAGAGAGGGAATGGGCCGCCAAAGCTTTACTGAAATTACTTACACCAGACCAGCTATGGTAGCTTAGCTCTCATTTCCCCCTGAAGGGGAGTAATTATTTTGGAGTGGTGTATTTGATGTTGCAGAGAAGTGTATCCCCTAGGGTTCTCTTCCAGTGTGCTGAATGACTTCCTTTTTGTGGCTGTAGCCTAAGACTGGTAGGTAGTGCCGATAATGTTAATACTGTGAAAGCTTTCATCCATGCTTCTGAGAAGGGTTAAAATCTAGGAAGCCTCTTTCTTTTGGGGGTAACAGATAAAACACATAAGTATTTAAAAGTCGTATATCCATGAAGATATACTAAAATGAAATTTAGGTTCATTTAGTCCATAAAGGAGTGTTAAAGACTGGAAATGTGTTAGCGTCTTTCAGAACAACTTAATTTAATATTAATATTAAATTAATATTAAATGTCTGAAATTTTCTACTACACCACCTTTTTGACTCTTTTCTGATCAAGGTGCTTATTTAAAAGTTCGTGTTAGAAGTACCTTTCTGAGTAAGCTTTTATTTGACTTAAGTCTGTGAAGTAGAACAATGCAAGTTAAGTTTGGAGTGGAGAATGAGGGAACTCACTGCTATCAGTGCTA
>VXAU01002365.1:48751-117001 GCA_013399695.1 Formicarius rufipectus | reverse complement strand
AATTCAGGAAGCATCAGTCCTGTCATTGGCATTGATCTTCCTCTTCACATTTTATCAAATTCCACCAAAGAGAAATGAAGTTGTTAGAATGATAGAATAATAAATCATGGTCTGATACCTAGATTATATCCTCTGGAAATTTTAAAATATTCAAAGCTGTATGCTCTCAACTTTTGTTCGAAAGCAGTGACACTTGAGTCACCTTCTGCCTGGAAACAGTCACTGCCTTTGAACTCATCAGGCTTGCACACATTCTTTAGTAATCTTCCTTTGACTGCTAGCAAATACTTGTGTGTTATTATTGATCCCCTCTGGGTACAGACTCTTCTGGCAGACCAAAATACTTACTCCTTTAATTTGTAGGTAACTCCTATTTTATTACTGGGTTTGTTGGACCATATAATTGTCTTTGCTTTTTGTTAATGGAACTTTAAGGGAAACAAAACATGAGTAAGTACTTTAGTTTTATGTTATTGCAGACCTCAGTACCTCATACAACTTCCTGTTGTGCTTTTCTAAGAGCAAATAAATGTATCTGTTGAGCAGAAGTCAACGTTTCTGAATCCTTGCCCTGCACAGGTTCACTCTCCTTTTTCCAACTTCAAGCTTGGGTGGAAGTTTCATACCTCTTTTATTGGCTTCCTCTGTTAGGGAGGTAGAGGTGTGTATATGGAACTGGAATTCTGATTTTGATGCATTAAGACTTCCAAAAAGTATTTAGCCCCCAAAAGGGACTAAAATGCCTAAAATCAAATGCCAGAAATTAAATATTCCTTACTTAATGAGTTTCTATTCTTGCTTTTATTAGTGAGACCCTTCTATTTTTATGGGTACTGACATGTGAGTAGTAGCAAAGTTAACCTGAACCTGCAGAGCTGATCAATGAAGAGCCAAGACAATCATGGCTTCAGCTGGACAAATAACTGCCAGTCTTCTCCTCATGACCTTCTGAGTTCTGTATTCTCCAGTTATGTGAAAGAGTTTTTTTAATTGTTGCATCTGTAAAGAGAAGGCTTTTTCATGTTGATCATGGGCATGTAGTCCTAAGTCTTGGTGTTGTTTTTTTTTTTTATCTAAATGTACAGCGCTGGTCATTTCAGTACAGCTGAGGCTTTACAGGACAAGATTAAACAGTTGCAGTCACTTGATTTGTAACACCCCTTGTAACTCCTGTGTTTATCGTGATATCTAAGCTAGCCTAGCATATAGAAAACCTAATTTGAAACTTCTGATTTTTGCAGTTCTTCAGCTTCATTCTTTGCCTAGTAACATCCATCTTAGCCTATTTTACTCCTCCAACATCTTGGATTAGAAGTGTTGCTTATTCTTTATGACAGTAGCAGGCACCCATTTGTTGACTCACAGTTCTGATGTTTAAAGGTGATGGATCAAACAATTCAGCCCATTTCTTTTGTCAGGATTAGTCAGCATCCCTGACTAAAATTTAGGAAAAATCCTTGATGAACAGAGGTGTTATAATTTGTAGGGCTGTCAGCGTGACTTGCTGGGCTTTTTGTGTGCGATGTAAAGAGACTATGATTGTGTAAATAGCAAAATGCATGATAGAACAAAAATAAAACCCCATGTGCACTCATTTAAAAGAAAACAAACCAACAACCCTCCCCCCCAAAACCCAGTAAGAAGTTAGTGGCTATAACCTAGAAACACTTTAATGACTGGGATTAAAATTTCCTTTTTGTGTACTTGTCATACCCCTAGTCATAAGTCAGAAGAACTTCCTTGAACTTCTGTTTCTTAGGCTGTATGGTTATCTGTTTGAAATATTTATTTACCAGAAGGAGATGTAGACATTCTGACCTTTTTTTGCCTACTCCTGGTCTATTTGATTTTAAGCTTCAGAGGTCCTGGCCCCTGATGTCTTTTCTCCAGTTACAAGGTTTTCTGGGGCAAGTGTATCACCTTTTGGCTTGTACCACCTTTGGGATGGGAAGCTTAGAAAAGTATGTTTTTATTCTATACCTTCAGCATCCTGACCCCAAATGAGGCAGAGGAAGAAACTGAGCTTAACCCAGAACTCCATCATCAGCTCTGGCAGCTTCAGTGTATTTACTGTTCTGTTTTGCTAACAGTGAGGATCTAGTTCTTGAGAGTGCTTGAATTTGTTCACATTTTTCTATCATGCTTCTGTGATATTTTTTGCACATGGAGGAATGTCATTCTGGGAAGGCCAAATCTGGACAGTCTCCGGGCATCCAAGAAGTACGGATTGATTTAAAGCCACATTCCTGTCAAATGTCAAAGGCTTTTTGCAGTGAAGGTACCATTGCTGCACAGTGTTAAAGAACAAGCAAACATGCTGCTGCCGGCTCGTTTCTTGGTGCTGTTCTGTGCACTAGCTGGTGTTCTTACTGTCTCTCTGAACTCACCTCCCAAAACAAATAAAGGTTGCGGTAGTCCCAGCAGTCGTGTTACTCACAGCTACTTTGTAACAATCCAGTTTCTTTCAAGAACTTGTTTTTACAGATTGATCAGCTCTACCTGTTGCTTTGCTGACACAGGAGTGGATACTGGGATGGAGTAGGGCTGTAACAGCTGATTTAGGTATGCTTAAGGTACTGTGGACCTGCTGTCTTAATAGGCTCGCTGGCTCCTTGAGTCTCAATGGGTTAAGTGAAAACACAGGTGTCAATTAGTTTCCTGTTGGGAACTGGATGTAATACAGGATCCAATACGCTCATGCAGAGTTTCTATCTCCTGCAGCTTCTTTATTGCCCTTTAAGACCAGTGTATATACTCTTGGGAGAACATAGATGTACATTTGTACCTTGGAAAGAATTACGTGGGTAGGAAGTAAGATACAGATGTGGGAAACCTCTTTGGTTGCTGTTGCTCCAGAGTTTTCCAAACGTCAGTATGTGAAATGCTGTGGAATGTTTGTGACTCTTGGAAGAAAGCAAACACCTACTAAGTCCACTTATAAGTATTGTCTGTTTAATTTGAGGTTCAAAATCAATTGAATGCATTGCATTTTAAAAGGTTTAAATACAAAGATACATTAGGAAATCATTGTTTATTTCAGAAATACCTGTGGAGAGTGCAATTTGGAGATGGCATCTCAGGATGAACATAATCTTCATAAGCTGATTGGGATCTGTGCTTGCTGTATTGAGGCCCAATTATTGCTGTTTGCTGTTGTGATATACCAAGCCTCCGGTAATCTTCGTGTAATTACAGAATTTGGTTTTCTTCATTCTTGTGTATTTCTAACAGTACAGCTGAGGCATTGGTATCTCTTATGCTTCTTTTATCAAAGGATTCATTTTTAATTTGTAAAATACCTGTCTGGTCAAAGCTGGTAGCAGTGTAATTGTCATACTAGTATGAACAAGCTCTTTAACTATTTTTTGCCCAAGTTCTTTGAGGCTTTCATAATATTTGTACAGTTCCAGCACAAATGCGAGCAGGACATTTTGTCCTCTAATACTGTGTTTTAGAAAAGGACAGCAATTAGGAGGGTGTGCCAGCTACAAATAAGTGATCAGATTTATATTTATTATGGGATTAGAAGTGGAATGAAGCATCTAATTTATAACATTAGGCTAGAAGAGGCAATGAACTAGTTGAAGATGATGGGGCGTATCATCAAGTAGTAAAGACAAATTGTCAACTGAACTGACTTGAAATAAGAAAGAAATCTAAAACTTGTAACTTTGTCAGGAATAGAGTCTGTCAGTTGTTTCCAAAATACCTGGTGCTGTGAAATTCTGATACTGAATTGGTACTCCTGATTACTTTAGTAATAGCAGAAACTGGGCTTAGTATTCCATTTCACAAAATTTGACATGGGTAGTCAAACGCACTAGTTTCTTCCAAAAAGTCCTGCATCAGAGCTATCTGTGCCTTGGAGTGAACTGGTTGCAAAGCTCTTCATATTTCTTTAATTTTCTGCTCCCTTAGCTTCCTGAGCCAGCCCTTCACATCTGGAGAAGACCAGTGGTGGCTCAAAGAGGTCAGTGTGAAGGGGAGAAAGTATATCTTGTCTAGTGGTATTTGATTGTCGGATTACTATCCCTTTGCAGTCAGATTAAGACCATTAAATCTGCTGGGGAGGCTCCATATTATTTCTCCTGGGTCACCTGATGCTTATCTGCTTTCTCAGGTTAAGCAAATGTTACAGTCAGTTTTTGTGTGTATTAATACAGGAAGTACAGAATAGGAATATGTATTGTATGAATGGCTGCAGAACAGATGATGTTATTTTCACCATTCAAACGCCTGTTACTGAATTACTCCTTTCCCTCATATTCTGTCATGTCTCATCAGCTGAGGACCTCCTCTTGTGCTTTTTGACCTTTGTTATTGTCAGATCCAGTAACAGGTGGACTTTGGAGGTGGTGATAGAATAAGTGATTTGCAAAATCAGCTTGGAGAAATCACTTCCTCTCAGGACTTGTTAGTCTTGATGGAGATGTATTTCATTGAGTGTTCAAACTCCACTGCAAACTTGCATGTGTAAAATAGTCCAAGCTCATCTGCAAGAGGAGAATGTGGTCAGACTGTGTGTGAAAGTGGCTTGTGGCCAGGTTTTCAGAGATGCTGTAAGGGATTCCTGACCAGGTGCAGTATCAGATTTCAGGCTTGCAGTTCTCAGAATGTCCTGGTCCTTGTTTTTTTTTGTTTGTTTTTGTTTTTGTTTTTGTTTTTGTTTTTTTTTTTTTTTTTTTTTTTTTTTTGTTTTTTTTTTTTTGTTATAACTACAGTGCAAGTCAGAAAGTTGATGAAATCATGCAGACACATTGTTGTGTCTCTCCCAGGCAAGCTAACCAACAGATACTGTCTTTGCATGCGGTTTTTTGGCATCAGTGTCTCTGACTTTTCATGCACACGAAATGTTAGATGGAAAGTCAGTGGTAGTGGTTTCTCTGCAGTGAAAGTCTAACTTGGAGCCAGAGAAGGCTTTACAGTAGAGGATACTGAAATGAGAGAGCCCTACTTACTACAAGTCAGCAGGATCCTGTTAACCACTGTTTGTCAGGCATACAAGAATGTCAGCTGCTAACGTATAGTGTTCATATCACTGATCAAACAGCAGTGAAGTGCAGCCTTCCGGACAAGAAGAGACATTTAAGGATCTCTACAATCAATGTGACAGCATCTTTGAACATCCTGAGTTGCCAGCCAATCCAAATCTACCAGTAGGGGTTTGGCTCACTGTGCCTCAGTGGTTCGTGTAACCTGTGTTTTCGTGGCTTTGTTTAGTGGTGAGATTCAAAGGGATTTTGCTTTGGTTCTTGTTCATCAAAACCAGGCTGTCTTTGGTAATCCAAGTGAGTTCCTAAGACTAGCCAATACCTTTTTCACAGTAGGACATATAAATTCGAGTTTTGAGAAACTGAAGGTGTCCTCAAGGAGAAAAGTATGGTACCCAAAATGTTCAAATGACAGAAACATGGAATTGGTGCTTATGTCTCATTAAAAAGTGAGGTAGAAGCATCTAGAATATGTGATACCAAAGTGATTAAATGAGAAGGGTAGCTGACAGGGCACAAGATTGTGGGTTGTTGCTGGAGTGTATTTGCTAATTCTTAATGCTCCATCTTCTTTCTTGGGTGTCAGCTGGGTTTGTTGTTTTCTCTTGCATCTTGAGCAGAATGATGTCCTCATAGATTTAATTAGGCAGCTAGCACGTATTTAATCTTTTTTTTTGCGTTTTGATTGTATCTTTCAAAAAACACCAAAGAAAATCTGGTTTCATTTGAGCCATGTGATACCATACCAAAAAAGCTTGCTGTGGTTGAATATAGCCTATTTCCCTAGGGACTTGATTTTCTGTTTTTTTCATGGCACTCTGTGAATGTATGCAAATTGCAATTGTTTTCCCATTTTAGAGATGGAATAACAGAACTTTTTGCTTCATTTCAGGGAGGTGCTTATAAACACATAATGGATTCACAGAATGATTGTGTGAGGTACTTTGGTATTACAATTGAAGACTGTTGAAGTATCTGAAAAGGGAGTGTCTTTGTCCAAACATAGGTTGCACAAGAAGGTATCTGGCTAGTATTTAGCCGAGTAGGTTTTCTTTTTTTTCTTCCCTTCCTAAGGGAAACTAGTATAAATATTTGGCCAGCTTAAGAATGTCTGGTCTTGCATTTGCCCCAGAAATCTACAAGGCTTTTCTGCCTTAATTTTGTAATTAGTTTTTTGAAAACTGTTATCTACAATTTATATAAGTTATTACATTTAAAAGAATTTTTGTCTTTATGTTGATCTGAAGATCAAAATTTTAGTCTGATGTTTGCACTTAGTTACCATGAACAGTTGTAATTCACACAAGTGAATATGGTATTTTGTCTGTGGCATATGGCATTAAGTGGTAGATTTGGTTGATCCAAGTTGATCTTCTAGACTCTTCTTCAGACTCTTCTAGACTATGGAAGAGGAAAGAGACTCCTGTCCTTTTGCAATGCCAGTGAGGTGTTCTACTTGAATAGACAGGTCTGTGTACTTTCCCTCCTCAGTAAGGGAATGGGAGGGATGCTTGCTTAGAAATTCTAGGGGAGGACAGAGGTGGTGTCGTGTCTCAGAAGAGACCAAGGAGTCAGTGTAGGTGCTTCACTTGTTCTCCCTCAAGGACAGGTTAAGCTTCTGTTTCCAGGAAACTCCAAAGCATCTACTCTGCAATACAGGAAAGTAACAAATATATTTTAAGGAATTTGTGTACTGGCAAAAGCAGATTCCTGTAACATGAAACTGCTAAATTCTTGTACCAATTTAGTGTGTCAAGAAACCTTAATGTTCTAACTTTCTAAAAACGTGTGAATCAGAATTACTTGTAATTAGACTTTCTTAATTATCCACTGTTCTTGGTGTTTCTTTGGCACATCACAGTATGCAGGCATGGTAAAATTCAGTATGCCCCTCTCTTTAGAAAAGATACAGGAGAAGAAGAAGAACTTAATACAGGTGTCATTCAGACCAGTGGTTTATTTTGGCCTTCAGCATAAATGACCAGACTCCACATTTGAGTTTTTTAAGGTGAACCCTTGTCAAAAATGGAGATACCACTGACTGCATTAGCAGTCCTTGTTGGAACACTGCATAGGCAGCTTCCTTGCCCTGTGAATTAGTTGATGATCCTTGCTGCCTGTTGGTTTTTTGCAGACTGACTTGTACAGTGATGTGTTTGTCTTGGGATGCTGTGGGGTTACTTGGAAGCTTCAGTTTGACTTCAGGGCAAGCCCATATGGGTGCATTGCAGTCTTTGGAGTTAATAGTGTTTTAAGATTTACATCTGAATGGCAATGCTGTAAAACTTTTCACCAGATAGGATGTCCTTGATTCACACAACAGCAGTAGCTGGAAATCTACTAGATTCTGTCTTTCCCCAGTTGAGTTTTGATGTCAATTAGAGAATTCGAGCTCTTTTGTTCTATACAAAACCAGTAGATAATGTGTTGATTGTATTCTGGACTGCTTTGCGTCCTTCTGTATTGATACAGTTTGTGTTGAACACAACCAGGTAACTTGCTTCAAATCCAGTCTCCTGAGGATTGTTTGATATGTCTGTACTTGTAAACTGGGTAATTGGTATATGGGAATTAAAACATGAGTGCTCACATCTCACTTCTTTGCTGGTTCTAGCTCAGTATGGAGATTAAACAATTACACAGAGGATATCAAGACCTCAAAGAATATGCTTACAAAAGAGCTGGTAAGAAATAAATAAACACAGCAATTCCTTTTCTGCCAAGGTTTTTTGGAATAGTAGAAGTAGACAGTGTGGATGGGCAGCTTTATCTGCTTCCATAGGGCTTTCAGGTGAGTCAGCATCATGAGCAGCAGTAATTGGAGGCTTTGTGGCTTTTCATGATGGCATGAGTGTCTGACTTCAGTGAGTCATTACCCACCACTAAGTAAAAGAGTTACAGTAGATACCTCATTCATCCAGTTTGCTGAGACTAGCCAGGTTCAGATGCTTGAACTACCTTGCCACAGACTGGTCAACAAAAAGCAGCTGGTCTTAATTTTAGGGGCCTCAAATTGAGGATTAAGAAAAGTATGGTGGCTCCAGCTGTAAAAGAACTAGTTTTCCTTCAGTGGTCTTTATTAACCTTGAGGAACACAAGTCACAGACAGATTATGGATAAAATTGTAGCATAAATACTGCACTCCTAATGTACCTAGTACTGCATTAAAGGTTACAAGCCAAAAGGAAACTTTATAATATTATGGTTCTGCAGTGCACAGAGAATCTCAACTAAGTTTTAATACCTTCTGCAAAATAATAGAATGTTTCCCTAAAAGAGGAGCAAATACCTTTCAGGTCAAATAATAATCAAATGAAATAGAACTGTCTTGGAGTATCAAATCAGTGTACAGACACACTATAAATTTGTTTGGCTGCTTTGGTAGATCTGTTGTTTGTGCTGTAGAATCCATGCCCCCTGCCCGCATTTTTAACTGGGTCAGCATAATTTAATATGGACCTGTGATAACAAAGACAGAAGTGCAGATGTTCTAGTTCTGTAGCCTATACAACTGGAAAAAAGATCACATTTTTTTCTTAGCACAATTTGGAACTTATGGGAGTACTTGATAATTAGGTGAGTCTCAAAATTGGGCATGGGGAAGACGTCTGCCTAGAACATACACTAGGAGGGGAAAGCTGGGTAGTAATTCATGATGCTTGTAACTAAAGGAATAAGCCTAGCAGGAAGGGTTAGTTTGTACTAAACATTTGGTTTAGCTTGGCATGGATGTCAAATGTTTTTGCATACCCAAAATAGAGGAGATTGGTGTGCACAGCATTCTTTTTAATTCTTACTGTTGTGATTAAGTAGTTGCATTTAGACCATTGTGATACTGTCCCAGAATTTCGACTGAGTAGTTCCAGAATTCTTTCTTTCTGCATTGTGATATACTTGCAATTCTTGGAGTAAGCTGTATGCACTTTGAAAGTGTGAAGAGCTAGAAAAGCAGTATCACCTGTCAGTGTCCCTTTGTCTCTTTTATTTTTTTTGACTGAAGCCAGCAGTATCAGAACAAGTAAAACAATATAATCAGTTTAAGCCTCAACTTTACACATACTAATTACATACCTATGCAAATAAGGAATATTTAGCTTCTAATGTTAATGAGACATAGGCAGCTGACAACCTTAATTATCTCAGCAATTGTATACAAACAAGCATTTGATTTTTTTCTGCCCCAAACCATCTCAGCCCCTGAGCCTTTTGCATTTTCATGTGCATTGCAGTATTTCATGCTTGTTAAAAGTGTTAAAGAAGGAATAAGGAAAAAAGGCTAGTAAAGCAGTTTCTAAGGAAGAACAGTGTTTACTTTCTCAGTGCAAACAGCACTTTTCATGTCTTGCACTTGCACCTATGTCATAAAGTATAAAAACTATACTCTAGGGAGTACAGTTGCAGTGCAAGTGGGAAAGCATTAATTAAATCCAATCCAACTGTTGGAAGTAGGCCACTGTTTTTTTTCCTTTCAGTTAGGCAGGTGGAAGGAATCTGGAATTGACTTGCAAATACTAAGCTCTTTGGGTACCCTGTATCAAGCTGCTTTACTGTCCCAACTATGTATTCAGGGTAGCTCTTTCCTCTGAGCATTTATCTTCTGATTTTCCAAGACCTGTTTCAGTAATGTTGAGAGGCCAGAGCAGAAACAAAGAATTTAAGTGACCAGTTATCTTTTAATGAGGTTTGTAGATGCAGAGAAATTAGAATGAGCGGGTGAATTTGTTCCTTCCTCTGTATTTAACAGTTGAACTTACAAAGGAACTAAAGGCACATCTTACCAAAGCTCCTGAAAACATACCTTTTATATCCACTGCACAGGCAGAACTGGCATTGGCTGTACTGTTAGTCTTGTCAAGGTGAACCTGGCTTTCCCACTTCCATGAGCTAGCTGGAAGTTGGTGTGTGCTGGTTGGCCTGCAGGAGGGTAGAGGTGGCCAGCTAGCTGGTTGTGGATCAGCATGCAGTACTGATATGCTGACTGGATTAAAACATCTGTTTCCTACCTCTCCATCTCTGATGTTTTGTGGACTTGCGCCTGTTGTAATGCAAGTAGCCTAAACGTGTTGATTAAAACACAGCACTCATGAGATACCCCATTTAATGAGGTGTTCAGTCAGGATGAGCACCGCACTGAACTCCCTATCTCATTGTTATAATGGTAGGTGGGTTTTTAGTCATTGAGTGCTATTTATGCTTTAATCTTCCTTCTTACACACTTGGTATAGCTAAAAGTAGTAAAAATTATTAAAATACATCAAATGCTGCAAGAAAAAGTGGTATTTTTTCCTGTGCAAGGAGTGTTTGTTAAACATTATTAAGCATCTTGTACATGAAACTTAATTTTTAATTTTATTTAAAAAATCTTTAGCCCAGCATACCAAAGGAAATTTAGTGACTTGAGCTTCTCACTAGTTGTCATCCACACATTTAAATAGTTTTGGTTTTCTGATTTGTACTGTAACTGGCACTGAAGTAATCTTAAGTATCTGTAATTTCTTGTCTCTGAAAGTGATGTTCTTAAGGGACTTTAAAGTGTTTATAATAAATTTAGATAGATTTTTAGATGCAAAGTAGAAATTTCAGTTTAATACAAACCCTAAGACTAGTTCTGATATTTCGGTGTGAATGGGATCGAGATTGCTTAGATCATTCATAAATACAATGTTATCTTGTTCTCGTGCAGGTACAGCTGATTGATTTGGGGTTCCTTGAATGTTTTTTCCTTAGTTTACAGAAGCATCCTTTTCAGGTAGTTGGATGTATTATTCAGTTAAAGGTCTTCATGGCCCATCTTAAGGCGTCAAGTGGCATTGTTACAGCAGTGACACTTGCTCTTTGACATGCAGTGAGTATCCTGTGCACCTTTGTACATGGTTTCATGAACGGTGCGTGTAAAGTATGTGTGAGTGAGAGGGTCCCAAATGTTTAGTCACTGAAAAATAGTTCTTTGGATGTGCTAGCAGTGCAGGTTAATGTTATGCTGATAATTTATAATTTCACAGACTGTTGCTTTTTTATATCAAGG
Organism: Formicarius rufipectus; assembly: GCA_013399695.1. Classification (NCBI taxonomy): domain Eukaryota; kingdom Metazoa; phylum Chordata; class Aves; order Passeriformes; family Formicariidae; genus Formicarius; species Formicarius rufipectus. The sequence continues at coordinate 105,985 of VXAU01002365.1, read as the reverse complement.
GTTTTGTGTTTTGTCGTAAACCAGATATCAATGGAGAAATCAGGAAGATGTTTTCTCTTCACAGTTGGCTAAAACTGAACTTTGAGCTTCTTGTTATCTTCTTGTTGAGAGATAGATACCGGAGCTGAAACACTGATCTGATGAGGATGGCTGTATTGTGTGTTGCCTCTGCCCCTTAAGTGTGTCAAAGGCAGTTTTACAGGGACTGTGGCATTCTTTGGTTTTTGTTTGTTGTTTTTTTTTTTCCCCAAGGTCTAGTGTCTCTTAAATCTCTTGTATTCTGTCAGCTTAGCATTTTTATGTTTTGTATCATCGTAAAACAAAGTTCCCTTGCAGTCTCTAACACTGCAGCCCTAATGTGTGCAGTGATTTTCTTCATTGGCATATGAAATTAATTTAAGATTTAATACTTTGAGGGAACTAGGAATTATTTTTCTTCAAGTGGGAGGTGTTAGGGAGAGATTCTTATGTAACTTCTTGTACCTAGCCTTGGAAGAACATTCAGAAATTCAGGGTAGAAGTGAAAACACTAATTTATCTTACACCTCGTAGATATTTAGGGAGGTTTTTATTGTTTGTTTTGTAAAATAATAAAATGCCGAGGAACTTGAAATTCAAAATACTGTTCAACATCTACTTGTGACTTCTAACGAGACTTAGAGTACTTGGTACATTACTGTAAGACATACTGGTAAGTAATTACAGCTGGTGAACTGAGAAATCACTTGTTGAAAAAGTCTTATAAATTTGAATTGAGTTATGTTACAATTGAGATGTAGTATTGTAGTCCAGCTTGGTAAGTGTTGGATGTTTGTATGTTCTTGTTTCTTAGTACATGCTGACTGAGTAACATACTAGTAATAGTAATATGCTGTTACTCATTTTTATTGTTCGCACATTGTATATGGTGCATTAATGCCCTTGTGTTTAGGAGTGTCCTCACAGTTTAGATTCTTTAGCTGTCATCATTTTTGTGAGTTGTAGGATTTTGTCTATGCCCTATTTTCTCTTAGATCTGGAGTCTATTTTTCATTCAGTGAAATGGTTCAGTTTTGTTTTGGGGGTTAGTGTTGAGATTTGCTGTTTCAGTGTTACATGTAGTTACTTGTTTGTGTACAATATGCTGAGAAGTGACTGTAGTGAGATGCTGTGGATGTCAACCCCCCACGTTAGATCCATTGATAACCTCTTGCTAGGTTTCAGCCAGTGCTGGATATACAGACTTCAGCGGATACTATCCCCTCAGCTTGAAAGCTGGTAATGAATCATGGGGTTAAGTTTCAGAATAACTTTGCCTCTCTGTTTTAGGCAACCTGTGTTAGCTGGGGAAAATGTTTAACCTTTCTAGTACTGTATAAATCTTTTGTACATGCCTGTTGATTCCCTACCTGCTGGGGCACGCAGGTAAAATTGTAGTATTCTGCTTACAGGGGTAATGCTTCAGTAAAGGGAGGCTAGCAGTGGTACTTCAGACTGCTCCTTTTATGTGCCCTTGAATTAGATTGTTGTGGCGGTTTTCACCTGGTGTCCACCCAAACCTGCAGGCCCCCCTTTCCCAGAGGGAAAGGAAAAGGAGAAAAGGCGAGAAGAAAAAAACTAGCTGGGAGATAATGGCAAAACAAACTCAGAGTAGTTAAGTACTTAAATTTATTACTAACAAGATAAAAACTAAAACTAAAAGTAATAAAACTAAAAAGTAAGAAAGAAATCAGTCATAAGAGCACCCCTGTCCTCCCACTCCTCCCTCTTTACAGCAGTTTGAGGGAACAGGGAATGGGAGTTTGCAGGCTGTCATTGCTGCCATTGCTCTTGTCCTGTGGGTCACTCCATGGGGTGCAGTCGGGTCTCTGCACCCTGATGGTCTCCGTGGGCTGCAGGGGGGCAACCTGCTCCAGCACGGCCTTCACCACGGTCTGCAGAGGGGCCGCAGCTCTTAGTCCTTGCCCTGCTCCCGTGGGGTCCCTCCCACGGGAGACAGTCCTCAATAGACCTCTCCAACATGAGGCCAGCCCCCAGGCAACACTTCTACGGGGGGGAAAAAAACCTGATCTTGCTCCATCCTGGGCCTCCCACAGGGCAACAGCTCCTTCAGGCATCCACCTGCTCCTCCATAGGCTGCATGGGATCTCTGCACCTCAATGGATCTCCATGGTGGCAGGGGGTGGGGGGAGGAATAGCTTTCAGTCCTTCCCCCTCCACCCCCACTCCAGCATGGGGTCCCTCCTTCACTTCCTTCTGCTCCGACCTTGGTCTCTCTCACTCTGTGTTATCTCATGGCTGGAATTTCCAACTGCACAACACTCCTAAATTCTTAAATATGTTATCACAGAGGCGTGACTATGATTCTTAATTGGCTCAACTTTGGCCATCAGCAGGAAGTCCCGTCTGGACCTGGCTGTCATTGGCTCCACAGGACAGGAGAAGCTTCCAGCAGCTTCTAACAGAAACCATCCTGGAAGCCCTCCCTTCTACTAAAATTCATCTACAGAAACCCATGACAATTATGTGTACTTCTTCTGAGACTGTAGGGAGGTATTGATGACCTGCTGTATTTCTAAAATGATTAGTCTGAAACACAAACTTTAAGTATTTACCTTTTAAGAAATGCCAAATCATGACAAAAAAATTAACTGAATAACTTATGTCTGTTTTTTGGATAATGGAATCTGGGCTTTGCCAACCTTTGTGCCCCAACAGATAATATTAGAAAATGTGCCTATTGGATGCAAGTTTTAAAATAAAGCTTCCAAAAGTCCCTCAAGACTATCAAGTATATTGTAATCAAATGAAGTTAAAGCACGTTTTTACTCTTAAGAATATGGTCTCTCAAAGCAAGAATGGCAAAACTGTGGACATTCTGAGCAGTCCATCAGTGGTGTATTGGCTCCTTTGGTAAATAGGAAAAAATCAAGACAGGAAACAGTCTGAACAAATACCTGTTCAAGTAGCATGAATAAAACTAAGTCAGGCCAATGTCGAGTGCATACATGTGGTTTTCATGTATAGTCTGTAATTGCCACAATTGACAAGTATAAATGGAGTCCGTGGTCTTAAATATATTGATATGCAATGGTCAGCTCATATCTCAGGGACTCAAAGTGTAAGGTTAGAAACAGTGTCAGCATGTATCTAGCAGACAGCACTGATCATGATCTGGCCATGACAATCAAGTTTAACTGTCAGAATCCACCAAAGACTTTTTGGGAACTTCAGTCTCATATACTTGTAGGGAAACTCTAACTCTGGCATTGTGTCATTGATTCTTGGATGATCCTGGTGACCCTGACAAACTGACTTTTTAAAGATGTTTTGCCTGCAGGAGACTCTGTAAGACTAGGAGTCCTTAGTTTAGTGGGGGATAGATAACACTCATCAGTTTTGTGGAGTTAAAGCTCAGTGGTATCCCAGTTATCAACCTACTTGCTCTCTGAATGGAGAGACAGCTCTGGACTTACTGGTGAGTACTGCCTATTCTACATTTTAAAGGAGGAAGGTAAAAAGAAAATGTACCAGAACTGCTTTAAAAGAGAAAACATTTATAGTAAGTTTAAAAGGAAATACAAAATAACAAATAAAATTATAAAACCCAGATAGTATGGGGATTGCCTTAAGAGTATTAAAACTCAGAAAATCTATTGGTGCTGGTTGGCAAAATGTCCGCAGAGGTGATAACCTTTTTTTGAAGAATTTTTCTAAAGAGTGGTAGCTTTCTAAATGAGTACAAAAGGGAAATTTTTGCATGTTAAAGGTAAAAACCATAATGAAGTAGTTGAATATTTTGAGGATGAACTTGATAAAAACAACAACAAAAAAGTATTGAGACAGAATTGTAATAGGGTAGGATCAGTGGGGCTGAAGTAACGGAAATATGAAACAGAGATAAAACTCTAATGGAAAATCTGGGTGAATTATTTGCCTACAGAAAAAAGCTTCCCAGTAGAGCCTTTATAAATGGATGACTCTAAATTGTCTTTAGTCAAAGCATTGTTAGAGAAGGTTTGAGAGGAAATTGATGAAATTAGTAGTGATGCCTTGCCTGGGACTGCACTGTGGTTTTTTTCTAAACCAAAAAATACTAAGGTGTGGAGCTGTTGTCCACAGCATATAGTGTTTCTTAAATCTACCTTGTTTCCAGAAGGGAGATAGGTGGTAAAAGTTGTGGTTGTCCCCTAAAGAGCTTCATTGATCTGATTTTTCTGCTCGATATAAGTATTTTGGATTATTATTACATATAAAAATCAATAAACTGTAATGAAGGAGCAAATATAAAAGTAGATTGTGCCTTGCATCAATTAAATCACCAAGAGTTTGAATTTGGCACATACTAGATTTTAGGGTGAAAAATTCCAGCGGACAGTCAAGTTGACTGATTTGTCACGTAATGAGATACTCCTTAAAAGTTAAGTAGGAATAAGAGATTAGATTTTTGGGGAAGGTGGGGCAGTGTTGCTAGTAAAAAGTTTGGTAAAGAACTTTGGTATCTAGAACACAGAACGATCAAGAAAAGGAGATTTTACAGCCTTGCCCATCCACCTTTTTGCTTTTTCATTGAAATGCGGGGTTGTAGAATGGTTTGGGTTGGAAGGGACCCTGAAGATGACCAAATTCCAACACCCCTGCCATGGGCATGGACACCTACTGCAAGACCAGGTTGCTCCAAGCCCCATCCAACTTGGCCTTAAACACTTCTAGGGGTGGAACATCTACAGCTTTTCTGGGAAGTCTGTTCCAGTACCCTTACGGTAGAGAATTTCTCCTAGTGTCTAATCTAAACCTGCTCTCTTTCAGTTTAAAGCCATTCCCCCTCATTGTATCACTCCATGCTGTGGTAAAAAGTCTCCCTGCAGCTCTCTGGTAGTCCTCTTTGGGTAGTGGAAAGCTGCTGTCATGGGGAAGAAGTGTTGAAAAACTTTAGGCTATATAGAGCCCTTAAATTTGATGCAGTTACTGTGATTATTCAAATACAAAATTTTAATAGAACAACAAACTTGAATGAGTGGTCTTGCTCGTTGCATGTGATGACTTTTTGAATTCTTAATTTGTTCATACTCTACCTACTCAATGCCTCTCATTCCCCAGCTATCCAGTCCTTACCACACAGGTTTTTGCAGCAGGCTTACATGGTCACAAGTGCCAAATAGTTTACCAGAATAATGAAGGGGGGAAATCAGTGTAGTTCTGGTAGAGGCTGTAGCCTCTTTTTACTGTAGTGAGGATTTACTTTATTTAAAGTAGTTCATGCCTGTAAATGTAAAAGAATTGTCTGTTTACATGAGTGAACTGGTTAATCAAGCAGTGGGCAGGAAGATGAGCCTTTCTTACTCTAAAGTCAACTCAAGATAATGAATTTTAGCATGGAGAAGAGAGGGCTTCAGGGAGATCTCATTGCAGCCTTCCAGTTACCTTAAGGGGGTTTGTAAAGAAGAGGAAGAGGGGCGTTTTATATAGGCAGATAATGACAGAACAAGGGGCAATGGTTTTAAACTCAAAGAGGACAGGTTTAGGTTAGATGTCAGAAAGAAATTATTTAGAGGGCGGTGAGGCACTCTCACAGGTTGCCCAGAGAAGTTGTGGATGTCCCATCACTGGAAGTGTTTGAGGCCAGGTTGGATGGGGCTTTGAGCAACCTGATCTAGTGAGTGACATCCCTGCCCATGCTGGAGGTAGTTTGAACTAGATGATCTTTAAGGTCCCTTTCTACCCAAACCATTTGATGAAATGAGTACTGCTATGCCAACTGGTTGAGAACAGTGAAGCTAAGGTAATGTTCCAAGTACTGCAGCTATGTCCTGTATAGGTTCAAGGTATGAAGTCTGCTCATTTCTTTTACCTGTGTTTGAGCTTTAACATGTTTGGTATTTCCTTAGATAGATGATGAGGCAGGGGAGTGCTGGTGTTTACTGCTGTTCTTCACTGGTACTTTTTTGCTCAGGGAGTTATTTGCCTTAACTCAAAAGGAACATGATAGTGACAGTGAAGGTCAGCAGCAAGGATAGGACATAGAAAGTATTTTAAAAGGCTAATTTTAGTTAGTGTGGGTGATCTTTCTGGGCTGCCAGCAGTTATCCAGTCCTGATTTTCTCTGAATTGCACTCTAATGGTACGTGTCTTTTCCACTGATTGTTAAATGAATGTAGGGAGATTGCCTTCAGCAGACTAAAATTCTTTTTCAATATTTTGATCTCTCTTACCTAAGAGGTATAGCAGCATTGGCAGCAATGTGTTCCAAGTGCCACATATCTTTGAGCTGAGATGTTTACAGGCTGGTTTTCCTTTACAATGTTTAGGCTATAGATCCTAAATAGACTTAGTACCACTGTACTACTTTGTTTCCTTTTGCCAGAAGCCTGATCTATCCTGTTTGCATTGAGCTCAGTCAGCTTCTGTCACTCGTGGTTGGTTTTGGCCTGATAACTGGCAGAGATTGTGTTTAGGTTGTGAATATCATCATATGTGAATATGAGACTGTCTAACCTGGATTTACTGTTGCTTTTGGTCTGCACATATAAACAGCTGGAGAGTCATTCCAGTGAAACTCTGTGGGAAAGTCATATTTTCTGCCTTTGGAATACTTATTGTGATTTATGACACAGCTTTCTGCAAGGTGTATAATTTAAAAAGAAAAAAATACTGAGTTTTAAATTTTGCACAGAATTCCATGTCTTTTGATGAATAACTGCACTTTCGACCTAGAAACAGCTGATCCCAAAATAGAATACTACTTTCTTGACATAGAATTTTTTTTTTTTTATTTACAGACTATGAGAAGACACAGAAATGAAGTTACAATTGAACTGCGGAAGGTGAGTCTGCTTTTGATTATCAACTGTCTTACTTTGCTAGTAGGACTCTGGTGTCTGAGGTAAATACTTTGCCATAAGATTTGCTTTGTGCCCCCAAACTTAGACAGTAAAGTTGTAAATTTGTTGATTACTAGCTGTGGATTGTAATTTTGTTTTCCTCTTCCAGTTCGTGAAACAAAATACAGCAGATCAGTACTCCTTTACTCCAGTGTGTCACTTGGAAATAATCCATATTCAGCTTCTGTACCAGTTCTCATATTATTAAGATGAAGCTGACAGCTGTTCAAATGTTTGAATTCTCTGAATGGGAAAAGAAAGACTTTTCTAGCATTTAGAAAGTGCCATTTTTCTTTATTTTGTTTTCTGGAAATTACTGCTTCTGTGCTGTAGAATATTTGATTTTGAGGTCACATTTTGGGCATGTTGGATAAATGCCAGTATAGCTGGGAGGCTCATGCATATGAGAACTGATCTAGTTTACTGCTCTGACTAAACAGAGCATTTGTTACACCCTCATCGTTCATAACTCTTCCAACAGCCTTTCTAGGCTCCTTAATGGCTTGCTACTGAAGGACCTTTCCACAAGCTGTGAGAAGGGGTAAACTTTCGTCTGCCCTTGGGTACCTTCAGCATATTTGAGGACTGATACTGGCCTCTTTAGCGTTATCCTATCCAGGCAACTTCAGTTCTTTACCCTTTTCATGAATGTTCTGTTTCTGGTTTGTTGCTGCTTCTCAGTTCCAGAAAAATACAGACAGTTTGAAAGTGTGGAAGTCTGAAAGGATGCAGGCTTCACCTGAGGTTTAAATGGAATAGTGAAAAACAATTCTCAATACAATATTCCTCTTTATATTGAGACAAGCACACAGTCTGTGATCTGTTACATCCTTTGCACACTTCTTAGAGTACCACAAAGCAAACATAGTTACTTGTTCTGTTTGCACTGGGGTTTTGTTTTTATTCTTTTTTACAACATTGGCTCTTCTGAATTGCATCTGCTTCTGCCACACTCCCCTGTTCTGTTCCCCAGTATGCTTCAGAACCTCTCCAGCTTGTATCACCCATATTTTCTAATATTTTTCGGTGATGACTTAATGGAAGTGTGTGGTCTGAGTGTTCTAAATATAGCCCAAACTCCTCTTGGTCTTCCATTTGATACGTATCTCCAGTTTGCCAGTTGAATCATTGACAGTTTGAGTGGTATTGCTTAGGAGTGCGCACCCACCCAATTCCATAAATTTTTTTTTCATTGTTTGCAAACTGAGAGAAGACAAAATCATTGCTAAAATAAAAGCGAAGGGTTTGTAAATAGAAGTTATGTTGATAGAGATCATCTTGACTTGTTTTTGAGATACTTTGTCTGCACTTATCATCTGATTGTGTAGGAGCTACCAAAAAGTATTTTCCCAGGATCCTTCTGTTTCTCTTAAAAAAAAAAAGACTTGTTTTTCAGATCTTATAGAAAAACTTGGTATCTAACTACGGTAGAAAAAATAAATATTTCTAAAATTCATTCTGAGACTAGAGGAATTAGAGAAATCTAATTTGATCCACATGACTAGAAAATGATCAGCACTGGAAGTTTATGCTGATATGTTAGAGGTGCTCTCTGTTCAGAACAAGTGTAGAACTCACTATATAACTGAAATCTCTAATGGAAAGAATCATTTATAGCACTTGGGTAGCTTATGCTTGTTAGCAAAGCAGTGCTGTGAAAGAGGCCTTAGCTAGCACAGCATATCCTTATACATCTCTTTAAATTGAGGTGGAATGAGAGATTTCCAGTACAGTCTTTGGAGACAGCTTTGCAGTGTAAAGTGAGAGTTTTAATTTTAATTTAATTCTCATAATGGGTTTTTAACAGGTCACAATTTCAGACCATTTTATTACAGTCACATGATGGGGAGTAAGTCATACTCTTAAGGCAAGGGACTGTTCTGTGTGGAAGGAATCCTGCATGTGCCTGTAATATGGCAGTGAAAATGTGGAGGAGGATGCCTGAGAGCTGCTGTGACTTCTCACTGCAAACTGCACATGCAAAGATCAGTTACAGATTTAGAGGAGAAGCCTGAGCGCTCGATGTAGGTCAGACTGTAAATCAAGAGTGAACAGCAGCTGCAGCAGTTTTAAATGCAGGAAGTGGTGTTCTTCTGGAGTATTTACTGAACATCTTTCACTGTAGAGACCAGAAGAAATCTGCTTTAGTAAGAAATTCAGCATGGGTCCAAGTTGTTGGTTTGCAGCAGATGAACTGGTGCTGGTGGACAACTGGTTTGCTGTGGGAAATCTGTGACAGGTGAGAGGCCAGTGCTTCTGGTACAGAATTGAGACTGAAATGTAAAGGGATATATTTTATTAAGATACAGCAGTGGAAAATATAAGCTGTAATATCATTGCTTCAGCCTTATCTTTACAAGCTAACATTGCTACTCTAGCATGAGTATGATAAATTCAGGAAATAAGTGTTGGTGTGACCTTAGTAATCCACCAGTGCCTCTTCAAACAAAGGAGTATCTTGTCTTTATCCCAGCTGTGTTGATGCTGCATGTACACCTGGCTTTGAAGGAAACAGGCAAATGGAGTATAGTCTTGATCTGTGCGGTTGAAGCACTACATAGTCATGGGTTTGTCTGTTGAATCAATGTGAATATAAATATTAAACACAGGGATGTGATAAAGTCGCTTACATCTCTTTTGTAAGATGGAATAAATAAAAAAATCACAGCTTTGAATAGTAGTAAACAATTCTGCATGTATCAGTGTTTATTCTCCTGAGATTACAGACATCAAGGTGCATTTACAACACATTCTGTGTTTCAGGAATATATTAACTGTATTTACTATATTCACACCACAGCTCTGGAGAAAACTTTACCTTTTATCCTTTTTCCTGTTTTCTCAATCACTTATTATTTGTTTAGGAATTAACAAAGCTATCTGACATAAAAGGGTAGCAGTAGTCTGGCAGATTCCAGGTTGAGGCATAGGTTGTCATCATGAGGCAATCAGATGACACTCCTAATGGTCAGGTGCCCTTTTACTGATACCATGTTAGCCTTGCCTTCTATGCATTTTGGGAATGGGTCTGCTACATTTCTGGAAAGGTTGTCTTGATCTCTGCCTATATTGTTTGTACAGCAATGGACTTAAGAGCTTATACAGTAGTCATCTCTTCTTTCCTGAGAGACAAAAGATAACAATGTGAATCTTGGTGTTGGAGACTGTTATCAGATTTAGAATTTTAACTTTTCAGTATAGTGTCTTGGTGAAGTCTGATTCAGAGTTTTATCACTTGGTTTCATTGTCACAGAAACCTGAAGGCTGCTCTTAGCAAGAGAGACCCTGGAATTAATCGCCTTAGTGTATTAGTTTCAGTTTAAAGGGAAGTAAGGTAGATGGGTAATGGTTAGGATTCACTTTTAAGTTCCTTGTCTAAATGAAGCCTGTAACTCCACTGTGGTGAGAGATCTTTTGATTCCAAGTGCTTGGCTTTCTCTGAGGGTGACGTTTGAATTGGACCATTTGTGTGCTTAGAGAGGAAGTCCATAGCCAAGTCACTGAGTTAGATGCCACCCTTCAAAGGAAGCCACGGCACTCCTAAGCTCAGCAGAAACACAGGATACTGCCCTGCTAACTAACTGGAATCTTAAGAACTTCCATGGTGTCTGACAAGGTTTATTTTTGGCTTTCTTGGCAAACTCAGCAGCCTCTGAGAGCTCATGGGCATGAGGTCATGAAAGCTCTAATTGCCAATTAAGTTTGGTGCAAGGCAAAGCAATTATTTGCTAAACAAATGGTGGATTAAGGAGACATGGGTATGTGTATTTTTTTTAACCTCTTTCCATGGCATATTGTGTTTGTATGTCCATGATAGCTCCTAAGTAAAGGGGTACACTCTGAAGAAAGGTGTCTGTCTTCATGTTTCGGGGAGCACTAGAGTGGGAAAGATCTTTTTTTGATCTTTCAAAGTCTACAGGAAGTCTTTAAAAAAAAAAACAAAAAAACAAAACAAACAAAAAAACCCCCACAAAAAACCCAACCAAACAAACGTTGTTAGGATAGTGAAACTGGAGTCAGTTACATGTCTTTTCCAGTTGAATGTGTATGTGTAGCTTTTCATTCACTGCAAAGTACATATTTCAGTCTACCAGTTCAAAGAAGAGCTACAATCACAGGGACACTGAAGCAGTATTAGTGTATTCTTCTAGAGGCTTCACTATCCAGAATTAGTAGCACAAATTCTTGGAAAAGAACTTGCATTTACCCTGCCATGACTGATTCATTAAAAAAAAAAAAAAAGACAAAAAAACCAAACCAAAACAAAAAACCACACAAAACCTAGGAGGAAAATTACATTCCTACTGTATTCTTCTAAAGGCTTTGTTGAAAAGGGCTATGAAGAAATTCTTTGGCGGCTTACTTGAATCCGTTTTGGTAAGAACTAGCTTTTTCTGAACTTTAAGAGGCTTCAGTCTTTGCAATCTGTGCTTATGGCTGTTGGGCTGCACACTAATGTACACCTATGTGTCTACTTCTTTTTAGACAACCTGCTCCTCTTCTGAGAGAGATGTGCAATATCTAAACAGGAACATTGTGATTGTTCTGTTGTCACAAAGGTGAATTAGCAGAACTCCAATATGGAAAAGTTACCTTTGTCTTCTAATTGTATATCTGTAGCTATGTGCTTTGTATGAAGAAGTATCTTGGAATCTGACTGCCTTTGGATGCAAGTGAGTTCACTAAGCAGTAGGTTATAATTTTAATATCCATAAATAATAAGATCATCAGATTGACCTCTTCAGTCTTTTTACAGTTTTACAGGGTTGTTTGTTTTTTTGTTTTTTTTTTTAATCTCTCTAAGTGTTAATGAGTTCTGAGAAGTAAGTAGAGCCAACTAATGGTTCTTTCCCAGCCATTACATAAGTTGAATCGTTCCCCAGGTTCATATCCAAGAGGTGTAACTAGAAATACACTCAGGCTAGATAACCCACCTAAGAAAACTTTTATTAAGAGGAGGATATTCAGTAGAGGTTTTCAGAGCACCCATTTAACATGGTGAGTTTGTAGTGATAGGCATTCCCTTTTTCTTCATGATGGACTGTGGCAGGATTCTTCTGTTAATCATGGTTTTGAACACTTAAAATTTACTTGCATTGGTAGGCAATTTTTTTCAGTTTAGTGGCCATCTTTCAAGAAAATAAAAGGAGTACCAGGTTCTTCAGGATTTGAATATTTACTGTTTGTGCAGCCTGACCATCCCCCTGTCAGTGGCACAAACAATGGGCATCTGTCATTAAACTGGACAGGAAAGTACGCTCGTGGTATCATTACTGTTGTTTCTAATCATTTGGCATTTTTGTCTGGCATGTGTGTTGGGTTTTTTGTTGTGTGTTTTGTTTTGGGGTTTTTTGTGTGGGGTGTTTTTTTTTTGTGGGTGGGGAGGTTTTACCTTTTGTGTGGAAACCTTTCTAGGCTGCTGTAGTGGGATCTCTGTCAGAATGTTGGCATGTGTATAACTAGCAATCAGCTGCTGTTTATAAACTTTCAGACTTACTATACATGTTTCAGGCAGTGTTGAGGATCTGTCCTTTAGGAGATCTGCTGGATTTTTTTGGTAACAGGGTGTTACCCTTCATCAAGATTTTCAGTCTGGTGCCTCTACCTTTGAAAGGACTGTCTCACCAGACTTTGAACAGGACAGTTGTATCCAGTTATGCTCATTTGTCTTCATTTTCACCATAGGAGCCTGCACAAGAGGCTGGTGCTATGATTTCGGCAAAAACTTTCTGAGTGTGTCACAATATGACAAAATGCAAGCATTTTAAGGTCAGGGCAAGCTGCAAATCACCTTCCTTTACCTTATGAAGGGGAGTGATTAGTCTATCACTATGCCTTCATAAGGAATGCAAATAAGAGAAACTTTTGGTGTTTCTCTCTGAGTGTACTAGCCTCTTTGCCTTAGGCTGCCATGGAAGATCCTTGATATTTGTTCTTGACTGTTGTTTTTCAACCCGACCATCTGCAAACAGTGAATATAGGTACAGGAACATTCTTGCTTGCTCTTTCTTTCCTTGGCTGAGGTAATTTTTTCTGGAGCCCTTTGCACTAGGTGCTATCCTGAGGTTTTGCACTCAGAGGAATTGTAGCAACAATCTGTGGCCAGTTATGTCCTGTGAAGTTCATGTCATTCTTAAGGAGGGTATAATATCTTGGCATTAGAATATATTCTCATTCATACTTACTTTGGTTAACATTAGGAAGTGTTCTCTTAGATATACTCATGTTTCCAAAAGAATTAGATACTTGCAGGCATAGAAGGCTTGCTGGAGCAGGAGAGAAACTAGACTCTTGCTTAGCTCAGTTAGCTTGTGTATTATGGCCATCTTTAACATGCAGTTATGAATGAAAGGCTTTGCATTGTCACTCAGCCTTACCATGTGACGATTTCTAGTTCATTTGGTGCACTTCTGCCCTTCTCAAGTGACCCTGACCCAGTGGAATTCCACAGTGGAATTGAAACCTAGGTTATATATGTTTGATGGGCCAGAATTTGAAATGTTCCTTTGTTCCCGTCTTTAGCACCAGTGGCCTCTCAGTGCGATATCTCCATCCTGAAAGCTACAGAACAGTTAGTTGGAGCTCTATTTTAGTTCACCTTTTGGCATGCTATTGCCATGAGGAGAAAAGTCCTTAGGTGTCTGTTCATCTGTGGACTCCAGGGACTCTTCTCCAGGGGAATGGCATGCTTGGGAGGAGTGCTGTTTGGAGATGGCTGTTGCATTGATGTGTGTGGGGTGATGAGCCTCGTTGGTGTGTTGGGTGGTGGGATGGTCGCAAGGATATGAATTAGGCTCCTAGGCTAGGCTTTTAGTCCATGCATCTAGGAGAGGGGTAGGGGGTGCTCTCCCCTGGTTCCCCCCCCCGGCCACATGGTGCCAGAGCCCTGGGCAAAGGACAAAGACACCACAACAGCTTGGGGAAGGTCCGAGCAGAGAGAGAGAGTTTATTCAGGAAGCAGGGGCTTTTTATAGTCCCTTGGAGGGGGTTCAGATTCTCCAATGGGGGGAAAAGGTATTGTGTGGCTTTGGGCCAACAGGGATGAGGGGATTAACATATAGGTGGGGAAAGGTTTCAGGCAGAAAGGTGGGTCACGCCCCTCTTGTTCCATGGGGGGTGGTCTTGGAGCGCCGAAAGGACTCTCTGGGAAAGGCACATGGTTTTGGGGAAGTGGTACAAATGGATTCTGGGAAAGGGAAAACATGGATTCCAGAGGGGGGAAATACATGGCAAAGGTAAACATACATTTTACACAATATTAAAGCATCAGTTCAAGGTCTTATCAGTTACATTCTTAATCATTTCAAGGTGTTATCAGTTATATTCTTATTCCATTCCCACAGATGTGCACATAGATAATTGCTTGAGGCAAACTACTTACTGTTCTGTTAATACTCTTCTGTACCTGTTTGTTCATTTACAACCTGTCATCCTTTCCTCTTTTCTCAAGTCCCTGAAAGATTTCTAAGGAGTTGTAAGAACTTTAAAAAAGTGTTCATCACCTATTCTGGGGCCACAAGCAGAGAGAATTTGTGCATGGGCCTGTAAATACTACTTAAGTATTTCAGCTAACAGTACTAGTATAGAAGTGTGGTTATTTTGAATAGGCATGAAGTGTGTATCACATAATGGTTATAGGCCGGTAGTATTTCTGGAATTCTTTGGGTGAAGTGGCATGGAATAATTTGGGGCTTTGTCTGCTGGTGTGCTCTAGGCTTACTGCCTAGGTAATGTGATTTTAGAGATGTTTGGCTTCTGAAGGCCAAGCTGCTCATTCCTGCTGTTCTGGAGGATGCTGTGCAGTCATCCTCAGTGGAATACTTGCTTTGTTCCAACTGTATGCTCTATATTGTATTGAGGGCTTGAACTAGATGACCTTTAAAGGTCCCTTCCAAACCCTAAGCATTCTGTTCTTTGACATTGATGAGGCTGTACCTTGAGTACTGTGTTCAGTCCTGGTCCACTTACTCCAAGAAAGATGTTGAGGTGCTGGACAGCATCTGGAGAAGGAGAAGGGTTTGGAGCGCAAGTGTGATGAAGGGGAGTGTTTATCCTGGAGAAAAGGAGGCTCGGGGGAGATCTTATCACTGTCGTGGAACTACCTGAAAGGAGGTTGTAGCAGGGTGGTAGTCGGTCTCTTCTAAGTAAGTGATGAGTAATAGAAAAGAGGAAATTACCTCAAGTTGCACTAGGGGAAGTTTAGATTGGATATTAGGAAAAAGTTCTTCACTGTAAGGGTTTCAGGCATTGGAAAAGGCTGCCCAGGAAAGTGGCAAAATTACCATCTCTGGAACTGTGCAGCAAAACACATGGATAACAATTCTTACATCAGACACGTTTTAGAAGAATCCTGCAATGCTTTATCTCACTGCATTTTCTGAACATGAAATGTAGAAAATCCAGCCAAGTATTTTAGAAGGAACAGAATCATAAAACTTTGCCTTGTACCACAGTAGTTTTCTGCTTATGACAAGGAAACTTCACCCTTCCTGGTAAGTGATTTAATGGGAAACATTTAACTTGCTCCAGCACAACAGTGGCGATGATTCTGCACTAGGACACTGATTCCTTCAGGCTGCACCTTTTCTGGTAACAGGGGAATGTCTGCTGGACCCTTGCCTGCCACCTGCATAACTACACCCATCTTCCTGCATGTTCATGCCTGTGTGGGCTTGCTAACCATCATGATCTGTGATGATATCTCTGGGTAGGAAGAGGACAGCTGACTGAAGACATCAGGTCCTTCCTCCAGTTTCAGTCTCTTCTCCCAGTACTGGCTTGTGTAACCATAACAGCACAACTGATTCCATAGGAAAAGACGTTCATCTGAGGCAGGAACTGCTTCCTCTACAGTGGATGTGTATGGTAGCTGTTCACTAGGGAGAAAAGCTGACATGATCATCATGGAGAGGGACTCTGGAAACTGGGTCCTGTCCCCGCAGTTGCCAAAATATAGGCTATAGTTGAGACAAAAAAGGGGAAAAGGAATTATACTTGAGCAAAGTCAGATTGATGAGAATTGGGCAGTGTTTGCTCCTTGCTTAAAATGGCAGTGCCAAGTACCTGATATGGGAAAATCAAGTAAATATAGGTCTTTACAGTGAATCCACCTGTCAATGTGTACCTGCCTGGTGCAGTTTGCCTATATAACACTACTTTCTCAGCATTCAGCTGCCTGCTCATTTCCATCTTCCTTCCCTCCAGAACCACTTTTTCGCACAGTACATGGGGTGCTTGTCTGTGTGGATGTACTCCCTGTATGCAGCCATTACTGTACAGCTCTGAGGCGGCTGCTGCAGCCACTCTAGGTGGTGTGGTACACTCTTTGAGAATCTAGTGTCTGTACTTAGTCTTGGCAAAAATTAAACCATGCTAAGTCTGTGGGATGTTGTCTGCTGCATTAAAGGCTTATTCTGGTGCTTGTTTATTTCTTTAGTATTCTCTTGTCTGAAAAAGTGTTTCCTAACAGTAATTCAAACTGGATTGGAGAAGTTGTTTTAAATTGTTTTTAAGATGTTTGAAAAATAAGGAAGACAAATTTTGGACCTAAGGCTGCTTGTTTTTTTAACATACAATAAAATAAAGTATTTGGGACCCTTCAACACATCATTCTGTTGAGAGGCTTTTTTATATGTTTACAAGGTGGGATGTAATAAAATCTCGAATTGGTACTGTTTGGTTATCAGATAACTGGAGGCTGAAAAGCCTACCTATCCTACTTGGTATAATGGATTTCTTATTATTGCTGGCTATATAGTCTTAAAGCTTTTTCAACATTTTGCTTCATTAAAGAAGGAAATCTTCATGTGCTTATTAAAAAAAAACAAACAAAAACAAACAAACAAACAAAAAAAACCCCAAACATAAAAAGGGGTTCAGATAGACATGGTGCATCACTTCCATTGCCCCTTCTGTCTTTGTACCTCTTCACATACCAAACAAAAGATAAAGTTTAAAATTTAGAAGAGACAACTTCATACTTTTGGTGTAATACTTCTAATTCATTTTATAGTTGTAGAAAAGTGTAAACAATGGATGATTTTTCTTTGTTTTTAAATTAGGGGTTTATGTCTTCAAATTTGTTAAATTAGGAATGTTAAAATGCGTTCTCTACAACCGAAAAGGCAATTTTTTTCCTTCTTAATTCCTTAAAGGAGCTAAGAGTGGAGGATGTTTTGTGTGAGTGGGAAATACTGCAAGTGCCAGTGTACATGGAGGATATGCTGCTTTACACACAAGATGTACATAGATGTAACCAGTGAGCTTTCAAGCAGGTTTAGCTGAAAACTAATCTTACACTGGAAAAGAATTTCTGTGATGTGCAGCTAAATGTTAATGTCATGCAGAGCTATGAGTATTATAAACGTCTGTTAGAGAACTGATCCCTAACCCATAAGCTTTTATTAATTCAAATGTCATGTTTTGTCTTAGGTCAGTCTGTGATTATCAAGCTGCTATATTCTTACAACTGGTAACTGCAAATTCTATTTGCAGTTACAGGTGCCTTTGAAAAAAGGCAATCTTATCTATACTTACATGTTGTAAGGGTCCATTATATAGCACCACCCTGTACTAATAAGCATTAGAAGTGACTTTATTTTTTATTGTTCCTTTACAGAACAAAAGAGATGAACATCTTTTGAAAAAAAGAAATGTTCCTCAAGAAGAAAGTTTAGAAGATTCTGATGTTGATGCTGATTTCAAAGCAGTAAGTTCCTTGATTGTGGAATTGCATTTAAAACTGGTGATGCCTCCAGACAATATATTCTGTTGTCTTACAGTTACTTGAAAACAAATTTATGAACTGTTAAAATAACTTTGACTGTATTAGGTGTTTAAAAAGGCTATAATTTAGCAGTATAATTACTAAACAACTTATTTTTTCTTTTCAAGCAAAACGTAACACTAGAAGCTATACTGCAGGTATGTTACATTTCACAATTTTTTTTAAACTAGAAGTGTGTGTTCTGTGCATTTTTGGTTTTTACAGTTTGTTTTTGGTTTTGTGTTTTTTTTTCTCAGAATGCCACAAGTGACAACCCAGTGATCCAACTGAGTGCTGTCCAAGCTGCAAGGTAAAAATGAAGGTACATAAACATAATTTTGACACATTTTTCATTATGAAAGTTACTTACTTTACGTTTACTTTTAATTTCACAGAAAACTCCTATCCAGTGACAGAAATCCACCTATTGATGACTTAATAAAATCTGGAATTTTACCAATTCTGGTAAAATGTCTAGAAAGAGATGATAAGTAAGTATTCTTTGGAACATGTTCACCTTTACTGGAAATTTGCATCAAAAAAAACCAAAAAAACAACCACATTATTTGAAATGAAACTGAGGAGGCACAGCACCATATAGTCTGACGCAGTGGATCACATTCCATGATGATAAATCATAAGCTCTCCAGCCTATTTGTTCTGCCACTGAAATGTAATTTTATTTTTTAGAGCTTGTTTGAGCATATTCAGCTACTGGAGGAAACCTTACTGCATTTATGACTGATTTTGAATATTTCAGCCTTTTACTAGCAGTTTTTAAGAAACCTGCCTCAGATCTGTTGTCTTGTGTGTATTTATGTGAAGGCAGAGAATATGCCTGGTTGTGAACAGGGCCCTTTTCCAGAATACATTTGTCTTTTTCATTAAGGTTATTACCTTAAGTTTCTAGTTTTTCTTCTCGCTGTAAGGTGGGTTTGGTTCTGGCTCTCTGCTGCTTTTTTATGTGATGGTGCAACATGGGGAGTATGCTGTCTGCTGTGATTCTTTATTGGAAGACAGGAGGTCCACTAAAGATGGTAGAGAACATTGAACATGTAATTGCAAGAATTTAATGACATGTAAGAAAAATGACATACTCTACAAAGCATGAATCCTTTATTCAGACAGAATGGGGATTAATACAATTGAGGTAAATATTTTAGCCTGTCTCCAGTCTCAGGCAGTCATAAATGTATTTATAATATTTTCATATTAATATATTTATAGTATTTTCATTTTCAATGTTAGTTCTGCAGCCACAAGGGCTAGAAAATTCAAAAATCCTGTTTGGTGTTTTTGGTATATTTTGGTGGCTGCAAAAATACTCAGTGTGAGTATTTTTTTTGAGCTTATTTAACAAAACAGTTGTTTAGAAGACAGCTGGCAATAACATTCAAATTAGGGTAGAATTTTTCAAATGCTTGCCTCCTCTAGATGTAGATGGTTCAGTGCTTTGAAAATTCTCTGAGTTTGAGTTTTCTGCTAGTTTTTGTATGATTTACTTCTGTAAATGTTTAATAAGTCTTCCAAAATTGAGCTCAATGTTTTCTTCTGCAGTTCTTCTAACTCTAATTACTGTATAATATTTAGTGGAGTTAAACTCTGAAAAGACTTCATATAACAAATTATTGAAGTTGTTGTTCATATTATAACTGAAAGCTTACCACAGGAGAAAATAAAAACGACCAACCTAGAACTAGAATTTTAATGCAATGTAAAGGATTTTAGGTAGCTGCTGGCACGTACGATTTGTTTTTACCTCCTGTCTAATTCCATTCCAGTTCTATCCCCAATAAAACCTTAAATGTTCTGGAAATTAATACATGAAAAAAGGCTTTAAAGAAACAGGTACTATGAATAGATATAAAACATGATTGATAAAAACAAGAAATCATGGAACTGAAACCCAGTAACTTTTCCTCCTAAAGCCAGACACTCACTGTCATACCACCAGCCATAAGCTGTAAACTCTCTGAGCTTCTAGAACTCTTAACCTTTAGCATTTGCTTGAACAACAGTTTTCATGTAACCTGCTTCAGTAAACACTGTTGGCACAGGCAGCATCTGAGAGACATCTTGGAAGAGATGTTACCTCAGCTTTCATGACATTTGTAGCTAAATTTACCTGCGTTTAATAGTTCAGACAGGAATTATGCTGGGTTTAAATACTGATGTTTGATTTTTCTTTTGTCTGTGATGGAGCAGATACAGAAATTTATCCCATATACCAGCTTGTGCTTGATCTGAGATGTAATGTTAGAAGAATCAAGTTTGGTTTGTTGAATTTTTTTTATTACTAATATTAATTCCAAATGATGGATGGTTTACTAAAGGTCATTGAATGCAAGATCTCTTTTTTCTTATAGCTTTTCCCCTGAAATGCCCAGGCTTGGAGAGTTTTTTGTAGATTTTAGCTCAGTGACACTGCTTAAATGTGTATTTTAGAGTGGATGCAACCTTAGTAACACTAAAATGAAACGTAAAATAGTCTTCAGATCATGTTTCAACTTACTACTATAAAATTATTTCATTACAGTCCTTCATTACAATTTGAAGCTGCATGGGCATTGACTAACATAGCATCAGGCACTTCTGCACAGACTCAAGCTGTTGTACAGTCCAGTAAGTATTACAGTTTGAGGGATTTTCTTTTTTTGAGGGGGATGGATATTGTGGGGAAAAGGGAGTACTAGGATAACATGCCATTTGTTATCAAAACAATTAAAATATTAAGTACATATTTGTCCTCTTTTTTTAAAAATGCCTACTTTTGCTCTTAAACAATCTGTTTCTTGCTAATGATTACTACTAAGGATCGCAGACACGATTTTCTCATAAAGAAGGTAAAGAATGAGAGATGATATAGTGAATATGGCCAAAATGTTAGTCCTTTCTAATTCTTGGTTTGATTTCTGAAATCATGTACCGTTAATTGATCTATGGCTAGAACTTAAATTAGGAAGTAATTCTACCTCAAAGATGTGTTCATAAATTTTATTAAATTGATTAAATGCACGCAGTTATGTAAGTATGCACGTTTAAATACACAGTTCAAAAAAATTACCATCCTATCCTTGTACAGTGTTTGTTGTGTTGCCTTCCTTTCTTGCCCAATCTGACAGTGAGAAAGAAAATGAAAAGGGAGAGGAAAGAACCTCTAAAGATAATTAAAAATAAATTAATCAAATACTTTTCATTACTATATATAGAGCTTTTATGCATCACCATGCTTTTCTGAAAACAGTCACCTTTATGCTAAACACAGTGTTATTAAACAGGAGACTGTAGATAAGCAAATATATAATAGTCTGGGCTTATTCATATTCCCATTTTTTTATTGGAAAACAGTGACTTGGTTATTTTATTTTTTTTAATTTTTTTTTAAGTGTATGAACCTACCATTCAAATCAAAAGGCTGGTTTGTGTGTTTTTGTAGCTAATAAAATATCTCGGTAATTGTTAGATTCTATGCAGTTAAGATACTGGAAAAAGAGAATAAGAATGCTTATCAAAATAAGCTCTGGATAAAAATCCAAAGCCTTTTGAAAAAAAATCAGTGTCTTGAATTTGTTTCAAATTTGTTTCCTTGATGATGTGATTTGGGCACCTCTTTTCTGATTGCTTTTCTGGTATCTAAATATCTTTGAAAATTAGTTCCCAGGTATTTTCTTCCTTCTCAACTTTGATCATAGTCATTGTTTCCTTCCTTTTTTCATGTCCCACCATGTTATCCTGTTTGAAGGAATTGATCTAATGGAAAGGCTGTTTATAGCATTAGCTTTACAGGAAAAAAAAATCTCAAAGTAAAAATTAAAAGTAGAATAAGAATATGTACAGTACAGCTAAGAGCATTGTTGTTACCAGAACGATTACTGGAAGTTCAAGTTGAGATATGTGTCTCCCAAAATCTGTTTAGTTAGCACTCTAAAAGAACAAAATGTAGTAGAATGACTTTAAAGAAGCAAAAAGGCATTTTCAGCTTTACTCATGAAGAGAAAATGAAAGTTTAGTCTGCAAGTCCTACTGCTGTGGCTGAGAGATGAGCAAGGGAAAACAGCCTCCCAGCTCTTCTCTCTTCAGATAAGGGATGGTTTCAGGAAACAAAGCAGTAGGTCCTTGTAGCTACAGAAGAGGCTGGTGCAGCCTAAACACAAAAGAGGCAGCCCCCCACAATCAAGAGGGACAGATGGCAGTTGGAAGGCCCAACAAAAGAGAAGCAGTACTACGTACACAGACCGGCTCTTGGCAGGAGCAATTCATTTTTTTGAGAGTGGTAGATCAGATAACTTGCCACTCATTCTCTCTCTGGTTGTCCTCCTGCCTGAGTATTGACATGAAATAATTTCATTTCTGGTTTTGAAAGGGTATCAGGTTTGAAATCTCAATATAAACTACATAGTTGACCCTCCTCTCTGAAATAGGTTTGAATGCATGTATGGTTGAAGTGCAGTCTCGTTAATCACTGAGAAGGAAGCTAAATTATTCCACTTGAGCTATTGGAAGTGGGATGATTTTTACAAGAAGAGTGAGTGTTTGTAAGCAAGTGTGCTGCAGTCCCTCCTGTCTTGTCAGTTATAACCAATTGGTGAATCACTCATGTAGGGTGGGGAAGGACTTTTAGGTTGTCTTTATTCTCATCACTGTATTTTTCAGGAAAATGCATCAGAGGTTTTTTGACTTATTATCACATGTTACATTATCAACAGACTATCAATTCACAGTTGCTCACAGATTGTCTTGCAATTTTTAAAAATTTCTGAAGCTATTTCTGTGAGAAAAAAATACCTTTTAACAGTTTGTAAATGGATCAGAAAGACTACAGGATGACTATGATCATATATAGATTTTTTAAAATTGCTGCAAGAATTACTGTCTTTCAAACAGTATGGATTGTCTGATGGGGAGTAGTGCATGGGAGTAGTAGAGGGATGGTTTCTTAGCTCTATTAAATGTATTTAATTCCACTGAGAATGATGTCTAAAATCAGCACCACTTCCTTAATCTGGTATGTTGCTGGCATTATATAAGAGCAAATTAAAATGTGTCTTAGGACTGGCAGATGGATGTAAATTTTCACTGCATATGGAAACTAACTATAGCCACCTCTTGGGAGGAGGCTGTTTCTTAAAGTCAAGATAAAAAACAGGTTTGCACAGATAGGCGTGTCATTCTGCTATGTATGTGTTGCAATCTTGGATACCTGGAAAATCTGAATTACCAGGATAAGAAACATCACACCTGCTTACTTGAGGGTTTTGCATATCACTTTCAGAAATACGGGGAAATGTTTAAATGTGGGAAGCATTGTTTTTTTAATAGTTGTGTTCTCAAACCTATTTTTTGCTTTTTCTAGATACATATAGAAATGTTAACCTGAGGCTTTTTATGTCCTTCCTAATAGAAATATGTATGAGAAATCAGATATCAATAATCAGAAACATGTATCATGGTGAAAAAAGTGTTTTATATAAATCATTGAAAGTACTGTGTGTATACCACGTTTCACTATAAAACAAATCCAATCTTTGCATTCTGCAGATGCAGTACCCCTCTTCTTGAGACTACTTCATTCACCACACCAGAATGTTTGTGAGCAAGCTGTCTGGGCTCTTGGAAATATTATAGGTAACTTCTTGTTTTAATTATTTGAATTCAGGGAATGTTTCATTTTAGAATTTGACTTTTTGAACATTGGCATTATCATATGAGACTATGTTTCCTCTAAATTCTGTGGATTGCGATGATTTTTTTTTTTTTAAATATGTAATGTGGCTAGAACCAGATATGTACCTTCTATTTTTTTCTAAATACTATCACTTGGTATGCAAAATATTAACAGGATAAATTCTGCGTCTCCTAAAATATACATACATAACTGTATGTATATTTAATTAAGCACAACTTTTTAGTATTAGACTACTGGTGAGGAAACATAGAATTTCAGTATCCCAACATGTCATTGCATACATTTCAAGATTTTCCATTTTTAATGTAATTTCTTTTACGACAATTTTCATTTCTGTAGGTGATGGTCCTCAGTGTAGAGATTATGTCATATCACTGGGAGTTGTCAAACCTCTTCTGTCCTTCATCAATCCCTCCATTCCCATCACCTTCCTTCGGAACGTCACATGGGTCATTGTAAATCTCTGCAGGAATAAGGACCCCCCACCGCCTATGGAGACAGTTCAGGAGGTAAAGAATTACAAGACAGATAATTTCTTATACTCTGGGCTAGAGGCCAAATGTTTTACATTGTCATACTATGAATTTATGCATGTTTTTTGTCACTATGCACATGTCCTGTGCCAGTTACAGGTTGTGAAATGAAGTCATTTGACCATTTTAATGGTTCTTGCTAAGGCTTTAATAAAGATTTGTAATACCTGAAACTGAGCAAGACTGAAGACTGATGAGTGGTACATTAAGATGGACACACCAAAAAATTCACATATTAGAAAGTGTTAACATAATCAGCATTTCCTGTTTTTATTTTTAAAAAGTCTGCAAATGTGATTCTGTATATAGGTATTCAAATAGAATTATTTTCAGTAAGAGGAAATGTAGGTAAATTAATGAATGTAGTGTAGTTAGTGTTTTGACTAGCTGTTAATGACTCACACTTGATGCCAAGTTCCAGCCTGAGACAAGAAGCTTCTGAAAATCCTTTTAAATTGATGAACAGAGAAAATAGGCACAGTTGGTAAAATGGTGCAATTTGACTAAAACTGTAGTTGTAAGTAGAGTTCTTCATTTTAAGATGAATTCCAAAGTGTAGATAAAGTGAATTTGAGAACAGGGAAGCTTTTACAAGTAATGTTTTACTATATAAAAAACTCTCTTCTAAGCAGTCAGATTACATCTCAGTGTTATGTTTTTTCCATATGTGATTGTAAAAATACAACTTTAATCCAAGAGGTTTTATGCATTGTTACTAGGGTAATGATTTTTATTGTATGTGTGGTAACAAATGTTTCAAAATAGCAGGGGGATATCTTATCTCGGTTTGCTTGTTTTCCCTCAAAATTCAATCTGTACTCTGTGTGTCTGAAATATAGTATTGTACTTTCATAAATTTTAAATATAATACAAATGTTTTTATACATGCTTTGAGGGAATGACCAGCTGCTGGGAAGTGTGTGAATACAATATGCTAATGCAGACTCAAGCTAAATTGTGACTACAGTGCTTGGATTCATTATTGTACTGCCAGTTTTATTCTACTGTAATGACTGATGAACTTCTTTTCAGATTTTGCCAGCATTGTGTGTTCTCATTTACCATACAGATATAAACGTAAGTAATTTCTAATGCTTTAGATATTTAGAGTCTTTGTTTTCTCTACAAAGAAAATGCTGCAAGATTGTGTTTAAGTAGCAAACTTGGTTTTGTGTGTTAATTCATGAATAATTAAGTGATAAATGCACAATTAAATATCAAGACTAATAAAACGGTAGTCTTACAGAGCACAAAAAAGCAAGTGCAAATACCATTTCTGAAATACCTTTTCTAAAATACTGTCACATTAGAAATATGCTAAAAAAATCCTGTCTTGCAGAATTAAGCACTAGAAGAGTGCCAGCTTTACTATCAGCTACACTTTATTCTGCCCCAATTTATAATTTTGCATAAAGGATATATAATGCATGTGTAAAAAAGTACATATAATTCTACATATCAATGAAATCGAATATTGGGAGCGTAAGTGTAAATCTGACTTTATAACCTGTTAGGTGCCTGACTTTGCAACCTATTTCACTAAAGAATTCACATGAAAATATATTTAAATAAATAGAAATAAACTTGTTTTGTGGCACCTTTGACAACCGTCACATTTTTGATACTAAACCTTCACTACTTCCCATATTCCTGCTCCCCGGGTTTACCTGTATTTTTCCAAGTAAGGTCCTAAAAGTGTGGAATTACTTCCTGAAACCTTACGTTGGGACTACAGGAACAAAGATCTGTATAACTAAGGGATACTGAGCTACTCTTCTCCTCCTTCTCCTGTCAGAACTTTAGAATCTCTGTAGTGATTGTTTTATTTAGGGAAGAAGGAAGTGAACCCTTGTGGTGGGTCTGGGGGAAAAGTGTAAGGTCCGTGGAACTGTCATTCCTTACTTCCACACTGTAGTAGTGGTGTTCCTGCTGCTCTTTTAATGGTGAAGTGGGCTTGGCTCCACAAAATATTTCCAGAGTTTAATCTGAGATTTTGCCAGGGTTTTCCTAGTGTAATGAGTGGGAGACAGCACATGGTGACGTTTCAATGTGTAACTTGGACAAACCTGAATGAAAATTCATAGCAAAGCCAAATATACTTCTAACCTCTAGGCTGTTTTCCCTTGCCAAATTTGAAAGCTTTTGCAAGCAATGTTTGTATGCAAGTTTGTTGAAGTAGAAATGAGACTGTGATGTCAGATTTTGACTGATCTCAATCAGAGTGTCCATCATTTTGATCCTGAGAGTCAGGTGCTAGTTTGGAGGTACCAGTCTGGTCCCAGCCTCTCTGTACTGGAGCAGCAAACCTATCTTTGGAGATGAGTCAGTGATGCAGGTAGGTCAGCCCACAGTCCTGTGAACGCTTCTGGCGGCTGCTGCTCTCGTCACCAATAGGGCTGTGGGGCAGCAAACTGGTGAGGCACCATCTCTCACTGCTTCTGCTGAGATAGTGGCTCCACTGCAGCATGTTCTGCTGTCCCTGCAGCATAGGAGGTGAGGGCAGCAGCAGACTGTGTCAGGAACACATTAGGTCTGTGCTGGCTGGCATCTGGAGCTGAGTGGGAGCAGCCTGTGGGTCAGGACTATGAAGTCCCTCCAGTGTTTTAGTACTGTGGTATTTAGCTGTCTTCATAGCTGGAAATTTTAAATGGATATCTGTTTTAGAAGTTGACTAGATCTAGGTACCTCAACAGATAATGTTCCTATTGGGGTCCAGATTTCTCTGCCTTAGTTACTAACATCATCTCTATGTGATGTGATATCCCTCTTTCTGCTGGCTTTGTTTCTGCTTCAGATACTACCTTTCAATGACTGTAACATTGGTACCTTTCTTTTACTGAAGGCTTTCAAATCATCCTTATCAAGTCGTCAGTGACTTAATCTTTATTTTCTTTAAGATACTCAGATTACCCTGCAGGATAGACATTTCTCTGTGGGTTTTGCTTTGCTTGAGCAGTTGAGCAGTTGCCACCTTACAGTAAATAATTGCTAGTCCTTTAGTTGGTATAAGAACTCCTTTCCTTTGCTGTGGATTTTATTCTTAATATGAAGGCAGAAAAAGGCATATATGCAGAATAGTTTACAGTTTCACTTGAGAACTGTGCTGGATCAGAAATGCTAAGGTGTAGATACATGGTTTAGAGACTAAGAGACGTGTGTATTCCATAATCAAAAGATAGCACAGCTAACAAATTAACAGTGCTGAGGAGGCTGGGCTGGTATTTTCTTCAGAAAATTGCTGGCACAACTAATTATCTGAGCTGGTTGTCTACCTTGGAAATGCAAATCAAGCTCAACAGCTTACTTTTGTGAGATGATGTATGCTCTCACTTTATGCACCAAAATGTGGTATTTAATTAAAAAATTATTTGATGGGACATGTAGAAATTACTGTGATGGAACAAATGGCCCTAGTTTTCATAGTTGTAAATATTCTAATATTTTACAGATTAGATCTCATCATAATCATGTTTAAGTTTTTTTCTGTAACTAAATTGCATGCTTTTTTTCCCCACCCCCAAATATATGGAATGTTATTCACTAAATTAAGTTTCCATCTTATAGATTTTTCTGTTCAGTGTGTAAACTATGTTCTCTCCAATTTCTAGATTCTTGTGGACACTGTTTGGGCTTTGTCCTACTTAACAGACGGTGGAAATGAACAGATACAGATGGTGATTGATTCTGGAGTTGTACCTTTTCTAGTTCCCCTTCTGAGTCATCAGGAGGTTAAAGTGCAAGTAAGTCTGGTTCAGTTGCTCCTGGGTAGTCCTTTGAAAGCTATTTGCTAAAAATGTACTGTGGAGTTACTGAGATGAGCATTTATAGCTACATTTTGTGCAGGTAAAACTGAACAAAAAATATTACCGACACTGGTGGGGGGGGGGGAGATTATTAAAATGAAAAAAAGAAAAACCTCAAGCAAAACAGTTCTGATACAATTTTAGGTAAAGTGACAGTTTAAACATTAACTTCCACTGTGTATGTCATTACCAGGGGTGCCTTCCTTTTCTAGACCTAAAATATTTGATGACAACAGATTTAAACTTATCCAGAATTCAAATTATATGTGGGTTTTTTTTCTGTTGCTATATACAAGGCAGTGCATATTCTGTCTGAATAGCTCATGGAAATCAGTATTTTGGGACCTTTTGAATGTTAAAATATTTGCAGGTGCTGAGTCCCTTTGGTAAAGTAAATTTGTAATTAGCTCTGAAAGATAAGTCCACTGAGCTGCTTTGATTAATTTCAAAGATAAAGTAAAACTAAAAGTTAGTTAATGTAGGCTTGGTCTTTGTAAACCAACCACTGTAATGGGGAGCTCTTTTGTGTGTCTGCGTTTTATGTCTGTTTAGTTTGTACTTTGGATGAGACTTGGTTGTCTTGAAATTTGTCAGACCGGTTCACTTGATGAAAAGGAGTCTCTCCAGTATTCTGTCACTTGTAAAGCAGTTACTGACTGATACATAAAGATACAAAGTCCATTTCTGAAAGCCGACTGTGACTCAGTCAGAAGAAAAGTATTTGTGATGTTTTGGATGCCCTAGTGGAATCTGAATGGAGAAGGAAGCGCCTTTGGCAGATTGTCAGAGCCTAGAAGCTATTACTTTAATTGTAACACAGATCAGATACACGATGAATTAATTGTCTGTTGGTTTAGTATTCTTTTAATTTCTAATCTTCACACTTTTTGAGATGCGCTGCATTGCATTTATGCAGTGATGTACTGTGTGTTTCTCTTTTGATGAAACAGTACCCATTTTTGCAATAGAACTCAGAGGATGAAGTGCTAAATTGCATTTTGCAAAGTGTTTATATATAAAGAGTCATCTTAATATGTCTTTGTTTTAGCATAAGTAACAGCGACGTCTTTAACACACAATTTTTTTTCCTTCCCACTTTGGATATTCAGACAGCAGCACTGAGAGCAGTAGGCAACATAGTAACTGGTACTGATGAACAGACACAAGTTGTTCTCAATTGTGATGTTTTGTCTTATTTCCCAAATCTCCTGACGCATCCAAAAGAGAAGATAAACAAGGTATGTTTTGTTTCTTCCTAACATAGTATTTTTGTTTAAGAAATAAAATAGTAGCATGTGAAATATTACAGAAGGATTTCTTACTTCCACCATGTGACCAGTTTTGTATAGAGGTGCAGCCTTTGAGGCTGGTTCTTAATAAGGGCTGAAACCAAACATCCATAGTGAGTATGTATGAGTTTGTGTTTATGCTTTCTGAGAGGACTGATGTTTTTTGCTTTGGAGTGTGATAGTTTTTCTTTTCATTTGCAAAGTGAGTAATGGGCTAACTTCAATTACCATTTTTCAGTAAAGACATTTACTTTTGGTTGAGTCCAGTGAGTTGTGTAAAACTGATCCAATTTTTCCACTCCACCTTTTGATAGTGAAGTTTGTTCTCTAGTCCATCTTCACCTGCAAGGAAGGAGGGTGTGCCACTGTGCTTTTTGGAAAATTGTCCCTGAATTTCCTCTCATTTGTCAGAAATAACTTCACTGCTGCAAGGATTGGATGGAATAGGGAGAGTTTGATGAAACAAAGTGATCGATGCCCTCTTTTCCAGAGCTGTACATCATATCATTTGCTTTTATTTTTTTTAATCATTTTGCCATCTTCCACTGCAAAGATGGGGCTGGGCTGAGGAGGCTTTTTTGTTAAGCTTATGTGATTCCTCCACTTAGTGTATGTATCATTGAAGTAAAAATCTGTTTGAGACGAATCTCTGTTTCTTCAGACTCTGTTAACTGTGAAGAGCTCTGAAAAAATTCTTTGACAGTCAAACTGATGAGATTCTTTTCCTCCCATTCTAGCTCTCACAAAAGAATGATGAAGTATTTTGAATGCCAGAGAATTATTTTTATGTAAGAGAAGTCTAGAACTGCTTTGAGTTTTGTTTCAAGGCAAAATTCAAATAAAAGCAAGATACACATCCCCAAAAAAGTGGGAACCCATTATGTTTTTTTCTTACAGTGATTCATAATTGGCTGCTTGCCACAGCTGTTTGACTTTTACTTAGGATTGGAGACTTTGAAGTGTATTCGTTTGCCTTGACAAGTATTCCCTTTTGTAACCACGAATTTCTAACTTCCATGAGATAAATCTTAACTATGTGAATGAACCTCCTGAAGTAACTACAGAGAAAATCTCCAGACAGCCCTGTCTGATATTGGAATGAGCTTTGTGAGCACCACTTCATGTTTCAGGAAGAAAATGGGAGGTAGAGTTAGTCTTCCTTGGATCATGACAGAAAGCTACTACTGATCTGTCAGTCACAGGATTACAGGATAAGTCCTTTACTATAAGGCTTTACCAGTTTCCCTATTTTCTTTGCAAAACTGAGTAAAAGTTTAAAGCATGTCTGTGACTTCAGCAGTGCAAAGTAGATATAATGTTTAAGTCTGTTGCTCCTGACATTCCCTGTGTAAGAAAGAACCTGACCCTGTGAATTAATTGTATGAATTTTACATTGGTTCTTTGCATCTCTGCATGTTTGGTTTTCATAGTGCAATAAAAGTTTATGTGGTGGAAGTGGTGCTGGGGAGGAAGCCTGTATAATGTTTGGTCGTGGTATGATTGTAGGTTTTGAGATGGTTTGGTTGGGTTCTATTTTTTCATCTGTTGACTAGTTTTTAAAAGTGTTGTGCTTTTTTTTTTTTTCCCCCCCCACTGTAGGAAGCAGTTTGGTTCCTTTCCAATATCACAGCAGGAAACCAGCAACAGGTTCAGGCTGTAATAGATGCTGGGCTAATCCCTATGATCATACACCAGCTGGCTAAGGTCAGTCAAACTATCAGCTATGCAAGTTGTCATCCTCTTTTTATAAATCTAACAGGAGGAGTTTGATTTTTAATAAGTTTGACAGATGTTTCTGTGCTGATTTTAAGGAGCTATTAATTTTATCTTTCAGGGGGACTTTGGAACACAAAAGGAAGCTGCTTGGGCAATTAGCAATTTGACAATAAGTGGGAGAAAAGATCAGGTATGTCTAGTGGGATTTCAAGTTGTCACTAAAATGTTGCATGTGCAGCCATTTGTAAGAAGCACAATGCTGAAAGCACTTGTTTTGTTTTTTAATTATTAAGGTTGAATACCTTGTACAGCAAAATGTAATCCCACCATTCTGCAATCTACTCTCAGTAAAGGATTCTCAAGTGGTACAGGTGGTGCTGGATGGCCTGAAAAACATCCTGATAATGGCTGGTGATGAGGCTAGCACAATAGCTGAAATTATAGAAGAGTGTGGAGGTAAGAGCTTATTAGGCCTTTTAAAATCTAATTTGCTGGATATTCTGTCTTCCCCTCACTGTTGTTGGTGTTTACTACAGTGTTATTTACTATGGACTATTTGAGTAAACAAGTAAATGAGAAAAATTACTTCTTTTCCTGTATAGTTTAGTTTGGAGATGGTCATGTGTTAAAGATGGTCAATTGTTAAAGAAGTTTTCTGTAGCTTAGGTATTTTTTAAGTTTTTAGCCTTAATAAGAATTGTACTTGTTTTCATTTGATAATTGCACATACTTTGTCCTGTGGTAAAACACACAGTTCTTGCTCTAGTTCCTTGTCTTGGAAGCAGTTTTAGGATCATAATTTCATTACAGAGTAAAGCAGGATGAGGAGTCTTCTTGATAATTGCAATCCAGGTTGTAGTACATGCTCATTAATGTATTATAATAAAGAGATACTGAAGGACATAATACACTGGAAGCTTTTCCCTTGTGTTATTCCATATCCAGTTTTAAAATGGGACTAGTGTTTTAGCTGCTCCTGATGTGAGGCTTTGTCACCTTGATATTTGAAACTCAGGCAGCACACCAATGTAGCCACTTCTGTTTGGTTATGCATAGAAAGTGACTAAAACAAAAGCTATGGAGTAGATAGAATTCTTAAAAATTACAGAGAGTTTTATCTAAAAAGAGAGAAGATTCTCTGTCCATAAAATGGAGTATTCCATGAAATGCAAAGTTCACAAACTACTTCTCTTTCCTCTTAGAGACAAAGATAGCTGCTGTGTAGATAACATTTTCAAACTGAGCTACATTTTTTCTAATGTGTTTCAGTAGTAATGTTTCATTATTTTTACTAATTTTTTTAACAGAGTAACTATGTTTAAACTTACACAACTGTTCTCCATTTTCTTTTACTCAGGGTTAGAGAAAATTGAAGCCTTGCAACAGCATGAGAATGAAGACATTTATAAACTAGCATTTGAAATCATAGATCAGTATTTCTCTGGTGATGATGTAAGTATGTTAAAGATGAAAAAGTATATGCACTGTGCTGTTAGCTTAGTAAGTACACTGTCATTGTTCCTCAATTACAATTGTCATGAACATATGTTATCTGGAAAATCAGTTTTCCTGCTCCTTGTTCAGTACAGTTTCCTTTAGTTGAAAGTCTTTGAAGAGTTTCTCTACACCAGCACTTTTCTTCAGCAAGATCAAGAGGACTGTTCCAGTTTTGCATAATAAATTGATGACACTGACCTAATTTTGTGACACTGACAATGTAAATCGACATGCAGTTACATGTCATTAGAAAGGAGACAGTTCTCTGGCTCTTCTTTTTACTTTCTTACATATGAGTCTTTGGAGGGGGCAGTGGATCCTTTCTTTCAGATAGATTTCTGTATTTCAGCTCTGTATTTGCTCAGTCTGGATTCTTCATTGAAGAGAGTCATCAAAACTGTTAACACTTTCTGCTACTGGTTGATGTAGACTGTCTGGCATTTCATTGCACCCAGATGAGGTCTTTTGACCCTTTGGTTCTAGCCTTCCCTACTAGTGGATGCTTTTGAGTCCCTAAGAAGGACTTCAACAAGCAATTCAAAGACAAACTGTCTTTTCTGGGCCATCCAGGGTGTCTGCAGTTCTGCAGCCTAGCAGAACTGTGTTCAGTTCTTCCCTTAAACTGAACTCTCCAGATGCCAACTCTAACTTGAGGACTCAGTAGTTTTCAATTCATGGGCCCAGCATGTGATTGGGAAGTTAGTCACCAGAAGTTAAGATATGTGACAAGTTCTCTGTGCCTCTAATGATTTTGTCAGCAGTGTCTTAAAATCTCCATAATGACTTTGAGACTTCTGTGTTTAACTGAAGTGTTTAGTCTAGTTGGAGTTAATGGAAAAATACCCTTATTGAGGTTAGTACTCCCTTTTGTGCATTTACTTTTTACATTAACACAATTAAATCTGTGCCTGATTGGCTGAATATGCCTCCTTTACTCCAGAGCAAGACTTTCCTTCAGAGTATCACTTATACCATTGCTTTGTTTT
Source organism: Formicarius rufipectus (assembly GCA_013399695.1). Classification (NCBI taxonomy): domain Eukaryota; kingdom Metazoa; phylum Chordata; class Aves; order Passeriformes; family Formicariidae; genus Formicarius; species Formicarius rufipectus. Next base: position 72,850 of record VXAU01002365.1, on the reverse strand, counting down.
CTGGTGCTTCAGAAACTCAAAATTGTAGAAATTCCACGATTGGGAGGTAAAAGTCAAAACATGAAACCAGGCAAATTTTCAAGTAATATCTCTAAGTAGGAAAGTAACCCTTGCTGTTTGAGGACTGGCAAAAAAAAAAAAAAAAAAATCTCCAAAAGGGAGACGAGACTGGTTGTTACTCTGCTTGGGATTGTTAAGACAGACTGGCCAGGAGTATTCTTGCCTTCTGTCACTTCAGGATCTTTGGTATTCTCATGAGATGTTGCTGGCTACTCAATGTCCCTTCACTGTTAATCTCATCTGCTGATGTGCAGTGCCTTTAGCATTTTAGCATCAGCACTAACAACTCCCTGACTTTGGTCTCTTGTATTAAAGGCAGGTGAACGTAGTCTTACTTTGTAGTATCCCTGCAGGAGATAGAAGTTCTAATTTATCAGTTCACAAATATTTTGTAAAGCATTCTGAAACTGGATTCAATCTTCATATGGTCATGACATGTCTCACACTTCCTCCTGTGGATTGTTGTTGTTGCCAGAGGCCTTCTTCTCTTCCCCCCAGTTTAGGTATTGTCACCCAAAATGAAGAGAAACAAAAGATCTTAGGTGAGTCAGTTCTGACGTCCACACTGCTGCAAGGCCAGGTCTCAGAAAGCTGTGCCTGTCGATGCTACTGACTGTGTTATTTGCTGTTCCTTGAGGCAATAAATACTTAAATTTTAAAATTTCTGAGGAAGCTGGGTGAAGATGCCATTCACTCTGTATCCGTAGAGCAATAAAGTACTTTGGTTTAAAACCAAATTCCCATTTTACTTACAGAGATATATAAAACTGCTCTGAGATGAGAAATTCTAAATCCTTCAGATTCTGATAGGAGATACTAAGAACTCTTTTGAACTTTATGTAAGTTTTTCTATCAGATGCTGATTAAAAAAAAATATTTTCATGCTGAAAGAAAATGGAAAAAAGGACAAAACTAATTTTGGAATTCACAACTAGTGATTAGCCAACTCCAGAAGTACTAAAAATTGGCATTGAAAATTAAGCCGCACAGCTAAAATAGCAACTGCTTTGACCAAAAGGCGGCACAGCCCATAACCATTAACATTTTTTTGTTTCCCTAGCAGTATTAGAGCAGAGTTAATGTGGTGTTCTTTCACATTTGAGGAATTGAATTGGAGAAATTGATCTAATTTTATTGCAGTAACATTAAAAAGAAAAAGAAACTGCAAACAGTTTTGAATCTCTTCTACGTGTACCAAATTGTGTGGGGAATTGGCCTCTCATGTGTTTTTTTTTGTTGTTGTATTTTGCAGATCGATGAAGACCCCAGTCTCATTCCTGAAGCTACTCAAGGAGGTACCTACAACTTTGACCCAACAGCCAACCTTCAAACAAAAGAATTCAATTTTTAAGGTTCAAAAAAAGTGCAGCTTCTCTTGTCCCACACCAGTACGAAGCACCACCAGATGGCTACCAAGTGAAGAAACAAAAGGCTCCAAGACACACATGCCTCTTCGTTTTGATGCTTCTAAAGCAAGCCATGTATCGGTCACTTTGCAGTTGCCAAACATCACTATCACATGGACTGTAAATGCATATGCATGATCTCTTAAACTGTTTAAGAATTCTTTTTAACAGTCCCAACTACCTTTTTTTGCCTTTTTCCTGGTGCCACATGCTGACAACCGCAATCTGCAGTTTCGTTAAGAATATTCCATAGTGGTGGCACATTGGCTTTCCACGGAAAAGTAGCTTCTTTGGAAAATGGTGCGCTGTGGATCAAGACACTTTGGTATGATGCATACATTTTGGAAGACTTTACAGGGGCCCAGTTTGCTCTGAGCCTCCATCATCATCCTCCACAAACATATTTTCATATACTTTATGTGGAAGAATAGATTCAAAAATGCAAGCCAAATGAGTTTCATTGGTGAAACTGAAATAAAAATAACTTATGAAAATACAACACTTGGCAATTGATTAAACACTTAAGTTTAAAACAAACAGAAAAACTACTTCAGCTCTCAGTAATTGATGTGTGTTCATTAACTGCCTCAGAAACCAGGGTTGGAGAATGAACTGTAGATTTGGACTGGTAAAGCTTTTGCCATTATACCTAATTTTTGAGAACAGCGAGCCCTATTTGACCACTCACTTCAGCCTGTGTGTTCCTGCTGTTTTGAAGTAATCAAATGCTGTGCATGGTATTTTACCTGAGCTACAACCTGTTATGGACTTGAACTTCTGTTTAAGCTGAAAGCAAGAGTCCCAGACTGTAGAAAAAAAAATTCTGTCCAAAAATGTATTAGTTAAAAAGAATCTTGCTTTCAACTTTCAGTAGTCAGTATCTTTTGTTTTAAATTGATAATTGGATATGGTTGATTTATATTGGGTTTAAACTGTGGAGCTTTCATGTTTACTGTAATTTAGTCTTAAACTATTTTTTACTTAGTAACCAGTGCTTATGATGATGTGGTTGGCAACAAACCAGCAACTACTTAGAAGCGTCATAAAAGCTTCATTCTTGGAGTATTGGAAGAGTAATTCAGAAGTTAGTCTCAAATCTTATTCATGTGATTAAAAACATACAAACTGGTTGATGTGTGAGGCTGTCTGGAAGCTGCCGTTATTCAGCATAAAACTGATGTGCAGCGCACATTAAATAACTTTATATAAGGTATGTGAAGTCATTGCTTTTGGAAAATCGCCTGACCCAGTCACTTTCAAAGGGATTTTGGTATTGCTGGGGCGAAGATCAGTAATTTTGAAATTCTGTAAAGCTATCACACAAACTGGTTTTGTTGCTGTTGTTTACTGGGTGTAATTTCCCAATGCATTGATGTGAAGGGATAGAAAAATCTAAACTAATTTAGTTATTGGATGTGGGTTGTATTTACTGTGATGAAGATAAGGACAGATGCCATCAGAGCTTTGTGGATCAGCTGTTTTTCCACTGATGAACAACACATAGCAGGTGTGCATTCATTAAATATATATCTGCCAAGGTGGAGCCACTTTAAAGAGTGAGTGTCTTGTATCTCAGCTGGATACAAGCGTATGTTAAACTGCAAGATTTTTACTTGCTAGATAATCTGTTTTAATATAGTGGTTTGGCCTCTGATTATTTATAGGTTTTATAAATTTTAGAATCAATTTCTCTTTAAGGTGGCTCAGATTTTTCAACTCTTGTGCACATAAAATTGAGTTGAAGTTCATTGTGCCTTTTTTCTTTTCCCAAAAGTTGAGTTGAAGCTTCATATGGTAACTGCATCCTATTCACACACTATAGTCTAAAATCTTGAAACTGTGTGGTGTTTGCTAAAAAAACTAAACAATAAAAAGTCAAAGTTAGGTAAGGTCACAAAGTTTTTGTGAAATTAGAGTTCCAGCAGATGTTATTGTGGACAAATATTTCCTCCCTTTTAATTCAGTCTAGTCCCCTGTACGCCGTATAGACTGATGGTTACCCGGTTCAGCCTACACTCATCTTATCCTAGAGATTGCATACAAATTGATGCTGAAACAACAGTTTTCCACTACTGTGAAGATTTGATCCTTTTCTTGCACTCAATGCATTACATTAAAAGTGAACATCGGAGAACTGGGTAAGGCAGGACAAAGCATTTGCTCAGTTCTTTCTGCTGTGACCTTATCAGCTTTTGATTGGGATTGCACCATTTCATAGTTAATTAAGGAAACAAAGTATATTGCTGCACTTTTACGTTTTCAGAACAGTGTTTAAAATTGCATTGTTTTTATTATTTTTTTAAACTATCAGTTAAAATAGACTAAAACGTTCTTTCAAAGAGGCATCTAAATGTGTTCCTAATTTTGTATATGGGCTTAGGTTTTGTAACCAATAAAAAGCTGCTATCAAATACTATAAAAAAATTCAAGAACTTATTTTGAAGGTTATGGAACTGCTTAGTCTTCATGGATTGGCTTAGGGGTTTTTGTCTTTGACTAGATATTAGTTAGCAGAACTCCTCATCGAAGTTTGAAGTATGTTACAAGAATGAATAAAGTAAGCTAATGCAGTCATCTCTGAAACTGGAATATGGAGTTTTATGCTTTGTATGGAGAAATTTCCCAAGCGTGTTCAGGAAGCTGTGGTAAGTGGGCTGCAGCAGATCAGTGTAACTGTTGAGTAGTGACTTCAGTTCAAAGGTCTGAAGTGGACCATAGTGTCAAGGAACTTTCACCGTCGTCTTCTACTTCCAGAAATGTCCTTTCCCGCTCCCAGTGCACGGCTGATGGCTAATTCTTCACTAATTTTAAGCTTGGCATGCTGCACAGGCAGGCCCAACTCTTGCCCAGTGTGTTTTGGGAGGGCAGTGTGCACCAAAACTGGCATTGGGCAGGAGACTAGCCTTCCACGGTTCTTTGTAGCTGGGAGGAGTGGCCAGAATCTCTCACCCCAGGCACCAAAGACCGAACTGGGATGCTGCTTGGGAACAGATTGGCGCCATCGGAGATTTGCATTGTCCAACAGCCTCCTAATTAGCACAGGGTGGGACCTTAGTTGAGACTGCTCAGGAAAATTGCCTCGTGATAGGATGCAAAGTTAGGAACTAGAGCAGCTTCCTGCCTTCCTGATTCTGGCTTGTGTGTACATCATCCTGCTGCAGAAACAGGAATGGGCAGGTCTGATCTGTGCTGCTGCCTTGGGCCCAGAGCTCTGCAGCTGCTGCTGCAGGAGCATGATCAGCTTCCTCTTCAAATGTATTCATCATACAGCTTTCTTGAGCAGTGTTCCTGTTTATAAAGGACCATTAGAGCTGGGCTTTTTCCAACCTTAGTTTTGAAAAAGTATGTTGGGGAGATTGCAGCTTATGTATCACACCTGAGAATGTTAATACTCTGATTAATTTTGCTTTCAGATGAAGGTTGAAGCCTTCATCTACAGCAGTAAAATAGGTGATTGTTACCACACGACCTCAGAGGAAAAATGGCAAGTTTTGTGAAGGATTTTGATACCCTACAGGAAGACTCTTCCCTGGACACAGTGTGGGAACTGCAGGAGGAGGTTTGTTTTTGGGTTGCTCAGTATATTTAAGGAGGGTCCAGGGACACACAAAGATGTGGAAGAACCTCTTTCCTATGTGGGGTCCTGTGGAATACAGGTGGTTGGATTTTTTTAATGTGCTGAAATGGAGCATAAGGGAGCTCATGTCTTCATCTTTATTTGTAAGTTGAAAATCTTTAGTGGTTCTGTTTTGGTTTTTTTTAACCCCAACTCCTGAAGCCAGATGATACCCCATAAAAAATTCTTTGTATGTGAAAGAGGAGGACAAAATCGAAATATTTTGCCCATGGCTTCAGCAAGTTCAGTTCTAGGTTTGTGCAGGGAAATGCTTAGGGAAGCTGAACCTCTTGTCCTGGGATTAGATCCATCACTGTTCCCTTCTGTTTGATGTAGTTCACAGCTGGTTTCCCCAGCATTTCATGCTTTTGTGTCCTAGTAGGGCTCCCTGAAATCTAGATACTGCCTGCATTTTATAATACTGAGAATAAGGGATAAATTCCTTCTGTTCTTGCTGTGGTGGCCCTATGAGGTCTGGCCCTGTCACGGTAGCTGTGAGAGTATTTGACATTAGTTCTCTAGGAACAGTTTGCACAGTCTTAGGTTTTGTCATTTTAAGCATGGCAGCACATAAATCTCAGGAGGTGAAGTATGTATAGGGAGAGTGTTTGGACTTACCAAATTATCATGTTTAAATCAAATACGTACAAAATTTCCAAAACGTGTGGCTTTGTTAAAAAAAAAAAAAAGTGCCCTTCCAGTTTTTGCATCCCTTGATTTCTTTCATTTTTCACATGTCTCAGCCATTCCCTTAACTGGTTTAGAACAAATACTAAAAAAATAAAAAAGGCAAACAAAAAAACTTCAACCCTCAAAAAGGCTAGAACCCCACCTTTTTTCTGCATGTTCAGTTGCTGCTAAAATGCTGCATCTCAGATGGAAAAATTTCTGTCCAAAGGACTGATTTGTGACCACTTACAGGGAGCTGAATGTGCCAGACATTTAGCAATAATACTCACTTCCAGCTCCATAATCTCTCCTTCAGGGCTCTGTGCTGAAATGTTTTAACCCTTTAGCTGAGAAAAGGGCCAAGGGGAGTTTTTATCAAGGAGGCATCTTGCTTCTGCAGCCAGGAGGATGTTCCTTCTCTCCCTGCTATGGAGCTGCTGAGGTTTTAAACCCAACCTCAACAGCACAGAGTGTTTGCACTGAGCTTTGCATGACTACCCATATCCAGGGAGGTGTTCTTAGGGGAGCTCAACCAGAGGTCTGTGCTTGAAATATTAAAAACTGATGGAAAGGGAAGAAATCAATTCCTGTTGCAGTCACAATTTTTTCTGTATTTGATATTTTAGTCAACTTCTAAACTCTTGAAGTTCTCCAGGAATTTCGCTGACCTCAGTAGTGTATTGGCCTAAATTTAACAAAAGAAAGATTTATCCCTTAAAGGTGGCACAGGGCAGATGGTAGGGCAGGAAGGGTTTGACAAAGTCTGCCAGAGAAGTTACTGTGGCTTTTAAAATTATTTTCACTGTTTCTAAACATTTAACATTTAAAATTAAATTTTTATGGTAAACTGGTGGTTTCCATTTCTGGCAAGATTGTTTTGCTGAAGCTACCTTGTGGAGCAGGTGCTTCCAGCATCCTCCATGGCTTATTCCCTTGAACTGGAAGTGCTGGGTTGTTTGCTGAATACAGAAATGCACATTGCTGTGGCCCAAACTATGTATAAATTAAGCAAAATCCAGACAGGATATGACAAAAACACACACTGACCCCTACTTCTTAATTTTCTTGACTCTGCAGTTTATGATTTTACCAGAGCAACCTGGTTTGGGTGTAGCTTTTGTTTTGCAGCTGAAATTTCCTGCACTGTCACACTATCCCCGTTTTTTTTTTAGGGTTTTGGTGTTTGTTTTGACTTTTCTGTTTGTTTGTTTGTTTACAAAGTATTATTTATAGGGTGGTTTTTTTTTCCTTCCCAAAAGGTTGACATGACTTTTAGTGCAGTACTAGTACTGGTATCATGAGTAGAACACAGAGTCACAAAATTCACAGCTGGTTTGTTGTCAAAAGCTCTTCCCTGGGGCACATCACCTTGCAAGAAAATGGCAAGAAGCCCCATTAAATTCCAGCACCAAAATAAGACTGAAATGGTTCAGTTAGGATACATCTCTCATGAGGAAGACAGCAGAGACCGTGATATGCTTCTGTGTGGCTGGAGTGTAGTGGCTGTGGACAGGGCAGTCAAGTTTAGCGGGCTCCTGATGAAAGTGACAGGCCAAAGCAGGGCAAGCCAGGGCCAGCCCTGAGGACACAGTAGGGCACAGCCTGTCAGAAGCCATTCTGTGGCATTTTCGACCTCTCCATCTGGCCAAAGCCCTCATCTTTCTGATATTTAATACTCCAGGGATGACTTCTCCTGTAGTTTTCCTGCCATGAGAAGTGCATGAGCTCCCATGCAGCAGTGGAGGCAGCTAATGGGTCTCTAGCTCTGCAAGGGAAGGGTACAACAAGGTCATATGTTACTGTCTGCTGATGGTGCTGCAGGGAGAGGTAGCAACGTGAGCAATTTTATTATATGGAATGAAGACGGCGTGTAGAAAAGAGCAACAAAAGTATTGAGGCTGGTTTTTTATTGAAAGTAGAGTGGCATTTCACTGAAATAAGTCACAGGTGTTTCTTCCCACGGAGGAAATACAGGACAACAAAGGTCTGTCTAAAGGAGAAAGCTTGTGGGAACCAAGGGGTCAATCAGGCCAGGCTAAGGTGCTTGAATCACCCAAAGCCCTGGAGTTGTCTGCAGCCATCTCCAGCAGGACATGTCTCCCATTCTCCTGGTCATTCCCACGTGCTGCCTTTGCAGAGCTCCTTTTTCTCAGGAGCACGACAGACATTGTGCTCATCCCTCCCAGAGCAGCTCTGAGGACTTGGGACTACGTTACTGTGATTGCAGCACAAAACCTGGTCTTCCTTGCTGAGCTTCCCTTGCTGTGCTAGGGATGGGTCCACCCCATCTTGCAGAAACGAGGCATCCTCAGGAATGGTCTGCCATATTTTGCCTCCTTGTTAACCTTCCCTGAGGAACAGGGAGAAGCTGCTTCTCCCTCCTGGTGAAATCTCCACCCTGAAGCATGCTGTGCAGATAGCTTACAACTGATGCAGTGCTAGACTCCTGCTGTAATGACAGCCCTGTACTGACCCAAACCTCATGTCTCTGGAAGTACTGCCCGTGTTGGGGGATGGACTTGCAGCATTGCTCTCCATTTATGCTACTATCAAGCAAAAGGACTACTGTTAAGTGCTGTCAAAAGCCAGAAAATCATGAGGTGTAAAGTGTGTGTCTTTATGAGAGGAACAGTCCCTCCCCTGACCCTACAGCCCCAGGAAATGAGGGCCCCTGCTCTCGTCTGGTATTCTTCTTCTCTAGGAAACCTCCAGTCAGGTCTTTCCAAAGTCCTTTCCCTCCATTATCAAACCTCATACGAGCCCATGTGACTTTGTTCTCTCACTGCAGACACCAGGAACTTTGTAGCCCCATTACCTTTTGGTTAGAAAGCAAACACTGCTCCTGTGCCATCGCTCCCGTGTCTGAGGCAAAGCCGAGCATTACTGCAGAGCCGCTGGTCGCCAGCGGGTGTTTTTGTGCAAGTGGTTGTGGTCTCTTGGAAATAAACCCTCGTTGCCACATCCAAACGTGGTTAACAAGAGGGCCTCAAAAAAAAAAAAAAAACCCTAATAAAAATCTGAGGCCTAAGGGAGAGTTTAAGAACAGGTTGTCAGCTCTGGGAGCTCCAGGGAGATTGTTTCTCGCTGCAATTAGCAGACGAGATGTTAATGATGCCAGTCTGGTTTAAAGCGTTAGAGCTTTGAAGGTGAGAAGTGTTCAGACTGGGTTGGAGCAGAGGTGAATCTTTATAGGTGGTATTTCAGGGTTGTTTTTTAAGAGGAGGAAATCAATTCACAGCTGTTAGAGGTACTAAGTGAAAATTAAGACATTCCACTGCTTTATACACCCTATCTCCTGACAAAAGGCGAGAGTTTGGAATCTTTTTTTCCATGTTATATTTGAAAAGAAAGCTCTTCTTAGCCTTTAAAAAAAACTCCTTATTGGTCTGTCTTCCCCCAGGCATTGCTCAGGTCTGTGGCTGCTGCTCTACACTCTCCTCCTGGCATTACAGCTGGTCACAGTTCCCTTCCACACACCCCGTGGCTGCCTGTTCCCTCTTTAAATAGTTTACTGACAACTGGTCATGCCCTTGCTCTGCAGCCCTGGGATCTCATGATTCCTCTCTGATCTCAGGGCTTTCAGCAACACTGAAACCCATCAGGGAAATACCATCAGTAGCTGCAGGACAAACAGCATGTAGGTCCATCTGAAGACAAAATAATGGATCCAAGAGCAGAAATGGGCTGATGCACAAATAGAAGCCAGTTTGTGTCATGGGCTGGCTGAAGAATGGAAGTTGTGAGTAGATCAGGGAAAAGGTGAGTCATCCTTCCTGTACTGGTGAAGAGAAGGGGGAAAGGTGAATCGTCCTTCCTGTACGGGTTTTAATGTTGGTTGATTTGTTTGTTGTTTTTTTTTTCCAGTTTGCTGCTTTTGTTCTCACTGGAGGTGGATGGAAAACTTCTTGACAGCAATTAAAAAGAAATCTGTGCTGGGTTCATAGTCAGGAAAGGGGCTCGTTGGAGCTGCTTTAAAAACCAGTCCCACAGAAATGTTAGTGAATCAGTAAGTATTTAGCTATGCCCTTTCATATACAGTGTGAAAGATGACTGAAGTATCTCAGTGTCTATGAAAACAGCAGGACATGGAGGTAACTCCCACCACAGTGATCCCTGCAAAGCAGAGAAGGGATGTGAGGTCCAAGGGTTGGAGAAGCTGATGGCCCTGGGCAAGGAGGCTGCTCTGACAGCTCCAAGCAAGAGTAGATACTCACCCGTATGGCTGATCTCCATGAAGAGGTGCCTGGGAAGATTAATGCACAATTATGGATTCTGAACATGTTACTGTAAAGGTTAATACAAACGAGAGCACCTCTAAAAGTGTTGGGTTGTTGCACCTCTACCCTTGGAGACACTCAAAACTGCTGCTCCAGGACTCAAACAACCTAATTTATGCAGTGTTTTGGACCAAATGTCCTTTCCAAACCTTGCTATCTTATAAATTGGCCACTTTTGCCACTACATTTATCCTACAGCAACCAGATTCATGGAAAAGTAGACCATACAAACAACTAAATGTGGACCAGGACAGTTAAAGATTGCTGATGGAGCTGTAGCAAGATACTAATGGAGTCTGGCAGCAGGATGCAAATTTTTACAAAGGTGATGAGGGGAAAAAACAAGAGTGAAACTACTCCCAAGAAAAATTTTTCCTTTAAAAAGAGAGTGGGGGAAAAAAAAAAAAAAAGGAAAATAGAAGAAGCTTTCTGTTCCAAACTTCTCTTGGCTTTAACACAACCAATGTTAGGGATAGCAAGTCAATAGACTGAGCATCTAGAAAAGCTGCTAAAGGGGAAACTTGAGCAACCAGAGAGGTCTGTATATTTTAGAAGTTGGTGCAGAGATTGATACATTTATCACACACTCAGGAAGATGGAAACTAGATTTGAGAGTGCTCTTCTGGCTGGTCTCCATAAGGATAGATGTGTAAGGTATTAATACCACTCCATATGGCAGAGGCTTTCCTGCAGAATTACCAAGAAAAAGCGGTAACAAACCTCCCTCCCTAGAACTGTCTGCTTCCCGCAGACAGCATGGCTGCTCCCTTTGAACCACGCAGGAGTTTTGACACTGAAGCATTTAAATGCTATTGGGTAGATGTCCTGCAAGCCTTTGATTCTAGCAGTGCAGTGCTCATTAGATTCACTTGTTTTAACAGGTTTCCAATGCAGGAGAAAAGACAAGTAATTAGAAGGAAGCTCAGTTTTGCTGTTTCAAATGTTATGACCCATCATTGTTTTGACATTCTCCTAACAATGGCATAAATGGGCTGAGTAATGTGACCAAGCGTCCAGAAAAGCCTTATTCCAGAAAACAAGGATGGTAAACCACATGATGCCCCACGAGATGGGGTGTTTTGCCAAATTAGTGTTTCAGGGGAAGTGAGAACACTCAGTAACTGAGATATTGCTTCATCATTTTCAGACACACTTAGGGTTCCCACTGCCCCTTCTTCCCCACCTCTCACTTTGCCATTGTAATTTTTAATCGGTGTTATCTACCAAAGGCTGGTGGTTAACTCTATTAGCTGCCAGAATAACCTATTTTTTCTCTTTTTAAAACACTGAAAAAACACTTAAGAGGGAATTAGAAGGCTTCAATGCCTCTTTTAACCACCAGCAAACAATTCTGTAGAGTCAAATGCAGTCATCAAGAGCCCTTTAAAACATCACCAGGACAATCTTTCAGTCTGTGTTGAGTTTAAACCATTGCTGATCCCCTACCCTAATGAGACAATATGGAGAATTTTTTTTGACATGGCAATGCAATACAGAGCCTTTTGCACTGTACCTCTAGGACTAGTGTTCAAAAAGGCCAGACAGGCCTCCAGGAAGATGTGGCTTTTCCATGTTGTGGCAACTGGGTTGCACTGATGACCTGAACTTGTTCACCTGTGTCTAGGTAGTAGCACTTGCGTTGTCTGGCAAAAACTGCTGGTTCTGACTGTGACAGTTGAATACCCAACACGTGCACTGGAGCCTTGTGTGTTAAAGGCAAACAATGACCACCTACAACAAGGTAGATCAACCAGCTTATGCTACCTGCAAGAATTTAAAGATGTGACTTTGTTCTCCTTACTAGGCAGACAGATTTGTCATATAATTAATGATGTGATTCAGTGCTGCTAAAGTATCCTCATAACCATGAGCGTTTAGGTCAGATCAACACTGGAGCAATGTTTTATAGCATATAATAGTTCTACATTAATCCAGCTAAAAAAATGTGACTCTTAACACCGGGGAGAATTTCTTTTATTGAGACCTTTCTACAAATGTCCGATTCTGTTTCTTATCACTGTTTAAGCTCTCTATTCAATCTGCTGCCTTCTATGGAGTGTGGCTAATAACAACTGGATGATTAATTCCTTAACAACTGTAAAATGCTCTGGTACAAACAGAAGAGAGTTTCACTGTGTATTTCTCCTTGGTGTTTCTAGGTTGAATATATTGTTCCTTGAAAGCAGTTGACTTCTGAATAGAAACAGAATTGGGAAACAGAAATGGAAATTTTGTGTCCTTTCCCCATTCGTTTCACAATAAAGCAGGGAGTACTATGAAATATCTTAATTCTAACCCTGGATAACAGAATTATAGATACAAGGAGCCCTCAGGCGCATATTTTATAGGCATTTCCAATGGTAGGCTGGGCAGGATTGGACACAGACCTTTAGTACCACGTAGGACCTGTGCTGTCGTGACCTGCCAGAGGACTTTTCTTCTGTCCCAGCCACAGATGAATGTGGAAAGACCTTTGGATACCAACCTGCCTGTGCCCATTGGTGCCCATGGTTACCAACCATTGCATGTGGAGAGGACTCATGCAGTTTCAAAACACCTGAAAGATGGGGTTTTATCTTGGCTGTTCAGGCCACCATGAGGATATTTAGAGGTTGACAGGCCATGCAGACATATTTCCATGCATCTAAAGGTCAGATCTGATTTCTTTATATTTAAATACAATCCAAGGAAAATGAGGTACCATTTTCATGAAATCCATATTTGACAAAAATAACATGTGGAAAAAGAAGGAACCATTACAAGAAATGCATAAATTATTTATACACATCCTCAAACTGCAATACACCATTGACTCCTGACTTTCTTCCATGTTTTGAAGACTATTCCTATAGATTCCACACTAAAACCAATTAGCTGTTTGGCCATTCAAAGCCCTGAGCTTATGCTGCTCCTGCCCAGACATTGCTTTTGTTGTCTCTGCCAGCTTTTCCAGTGAACATGTGATTCATGCTGAAAGAGAAGTCATGTGGGGTATGTTCAAGCTCCCCTGCTGTGGGAAGCACTCCATCCAGACAGCTGCATCTCAGCTGGGAGCTGCAGAAAGAAGAAAACCTCTTCTATCCCATGTAATCTCTGTTGTAATTTCCACTGCTCTGGCAAAAAGCATCGCTGCTGAAGCTCCGGACACTCATGTGCAGTGGATGAGCAGAACATGTTGACAGTGGGACAAGCTGCAGCCGCTGATGAGAGTCCAAGAGATAGGGCCAAAATTGCTCCATGATGGGAGTTTTTGCTCAGAGGTTCTCCTGGTGGGTTTCAGTGATGAGCAGCTGGGTGTTTTACAGTATATGCCAGCTACAGGTCTGTTCATTTTAGGAGTTGCCTGGTGGCTGGAATCCTCTGTGACAAGCCTGTTTGCAGTGACGAATGGGAAGGGTCTGCTTGAGGTTTAGGTTTGCTCTGGAACTTCCCTCCTCTCCACCAGCCCTGTGATGGGCTGCTCCTGAGACGGGGAGCTCTGCTCTGGGCCCCGCAGCAGCTGCCCCAGGACGGCCAACACTTCTTGCAGGCCCTGGCCAGTGTGGGCGCTGCACCCCTGGAGCATCCAGCGGTGCCCTGCCAGCCGCCCCCGCCGCAGCATCTCCCCCAGCTCAGCAGGAGCCAGCGCTCCCGGCACCTCCTGCTTGTTGGCCAGGAGGAGGACGGGGATGCCAGCCATGCTGGGGTGGTTCAGGGCTTCCTCCAGTGCTGCCACTGCTTCAGACAGCCGGGCCATGTCTGTGCTGTCAAGCACGAAGATGAGGGTGTTGATGTCCTCCAGGTAGTCAGGCCAGCTTTCCCGCAGGTTGTCTTGTCCACCAACATCCCAGAGGGTGAAGGATACACCACAGGGTGTTTGTAGAGACTCCACATTGAAGCCCACCGTAGGGCAGGTCTCCACGGCCTGGCCGCTCTTCAGTTTGTACAGAAGGGTGGATTTACCAGCAAAGTCGAGCCCCAGCATGACAACTCGAGCATCCCTTTTTTGCCAGCGTTTGGAGATCAGCTTCCCCATCCGGATAGTGCCGCAACTGTGGCAAAAAAAGATCAACAAAAAAGGAGCCAAAAAAAAAAAAAAAATAGAAAGCAAGCGTATTTCCACGATGATGTCAGTTAATAGCAGAGTGCTCAGTCCTGCCTCTCTGAGAGAGAACCTTAGGTTTGCTGAAGAAAGACACTGAAGGTTTGCATCTCTCTGTAGCTAAAATTAGGTGAGAGGTATTATTTATGAGGTGTGGAGCGGAGCCAGAGAGTGATGTTCAAAACAGCAGTTTCTATACCCCAGCTCCGCTGCTGCTCAATTCAATCTTAATTCACGACCCGAAGTGATTGGTGCAAAAGAGAGCTAACATTCTGCAGGAAGAGGAGGGGAGATGGTAGAGAAAGTTTCCTCCTCAGCACATACATAAATAAATGAGCTTTTGTTCATTGGCTTCTGTAGGGGAAATCCAGCCCCGGTAGGACAGGACGAAGAGGAACCTGGGCTTCAGACCAGGGTTACTCTGGGAAATAGCTGAATCACAGTTCAAGGGTGTGGATTTAAAGCATCTTAAGCAATGAGACAACTGCCAATCTTATGTTAAAAAATACAAAGCAAATCTCTGTATCCATCGGCTTTTACTACCTGCTGTGGAAATGGTAATAACAGCAATTTTAAAAAATGTACACAAGAATGTTTTTCTTTAATGTCTCGTTGAAATGCAACTAGTCAAAATGCCTTTCCTGGGGTGAAGATCCATAAAATTCTTCACAACAAAGTGTTCAGTGCATTTTAACTTTTGTAAGTGAAGCAAAGTCATTCCTCTGTGGCTGAAAGGGTAAAAAAAGTCTCTTAAAAGAAAGAAAAACTGCTTAGCAAGGCAGCAGCACTTGAGCTTTACATGCCAGAGGCAAAAAATGTGCTGATATAACAGCTACCAGACTTGCCTGTGCAAAAGCAGCTGATGACAGCCAACAGTCCCAGCAAAGCCAGTATTTACCTCCGTTATTGGGTGGGTTTTGCTTCTAAAACGCTGCTCAAAGGCGTGCAGAACTGAAAGCAGCTGCAGACCTCACATCATAGCATTAACAGAGAGCTGCTCTCTAGCCACTTTTATTTGAGAAGGAAATGTGATTCATCGCTGCCTCCCTGGGACCGTGGGGGAACTTTTAGTGCCTCTGTGGGAGATGCAGTTTCCCCAGCCATAATCTCCACATGACAGCTGCATGTCACAACCCAACACTGCTGGGGATGAAGTTCAGCACAGCATGTGGAAGGGACTGTGGTCAATGGTCACTGAGAGGCGTATTCCTTCCTCTGGGGGCAAGATGAGTCAGTTTTCCACCTTTTAAAGAAAGGAAGATGAATGAGAAATAAAACAAAACAAGGAGTCTGGCCTGGAAAGGCTGCACAGGGCTGCAAGGGGTCCTACAGACTATGTTTTGTGAGGTGTTTCAGTGATATATGTCACATTGTTAACCCACAGAGTGGGTTGGTGCCAAGAGCCTCCATGAGTTTTATGCAGTTAGTGGATGTGTAAGACATCTTTGTAATTTGTAGTAAGAGTCATAGAATACGAGGTTGGAAGGACCTTGAGGATCATCTGGTCCAACCCAACCTTTCATGGCAAAAACACAGCCTGAAAAGTGCTCAGCACCCTGTCCAGATGAATTTTAAGTGTTCAGTGCAGGGGGAATCCACCATTTCCCTGGGGAGGTTATTCCAATGGCTGATTGTTCTCACTGTGAAAAACTGTCTCTTGTGAATAATCAAAATTTCAAGAAGAAAAAAATACACCCATTACTCCTCATCTTTTCCATATGACTCCTTGTAAAAAGGATCCTCTATCTTCTTTGTAGCCATCTTTTAAATATTGAAATATGATGATAATGTTTCCACTAAGCCTTTTCTTCTCAAGGCTGAACAAACCCGGTTCTCTCAGCCTCTCCTCACATGTCAGGCCTCCCTGTACTTCAATCACCTTTGTGGCCCTTCTCTGGGCCCTTTCCTGCCTGTCCACATCTATTTTGCATAGCAGGGACCAAAACTGAACGCAGCATTCCAGGTGTGACCTGACAATCGCTGAGTAGAGTGGGACAAGGCCTTCTTTATCTCTGCCGGTGATGTCTTTGATGATGCAAGAATAGAGTCCAAATTGAGTCTCTATCTGAACATCCATGAATCACATTCTCCTCATCGTGGCTTCCTTTGCCACAGCAGCAACTGCTCAATCATATTGACCTGCTTGTCCACCAGCACCTCCAGGTCCCTCTCCACAGAGCAGCTCCCCAGCCAAGTAGATCCCAGACTATGCTGCACACCTGGATTATGTCTCCCCTGGTGCAGGGTCTTATACTTGTCTATGCTGAATTTCATAAACTTCCTGTTAACTCACTCTTCCAGCCTATCCAGGCCTTCCTGCAGGACAACTTTCCCTTCTGAAATGCCTGCTTTCCTGCTCAGTTAGGCATCACTGGCAAACTTATGAGGGTACACTTGATCCCATAATCCAGATCACTATTGTCAGGCTTTAGGTTAACTCAAAAGCTAATGCTTATTTGCAGCATTTATCACAGAGTAATCTAACAGTATACATGCTACATCATGCACGTGATCAATCGTGTGGTGTATGTTCATATGTGACCTTTTCTAAGACCAGACTATAGGGGCAAAAATGGCAGGAAGCTCCCTAGATGGGAATTAAAAAAGAGAATTACAATGGCCAGTGGATTGTGGCCCTTCAGGGGACTGTTTGCACACCCCGAAGTGTGTGCTGCTGCCCAAGGGTTATCCTTTTGTCCAAGTTCTTAATTTTTTAAAATAAGTTATATTGGTGTCTGGCTCCTTAATCTGCTTGTTCACCATTTTGGGAAAACCTTCCTTCCCATATTGCACTGTACTTTAAGGTCAATGTAGTTGGTATTTTTAGACACACCAGTGAGTCAAGTGAATTGTCACTTGATCTTTTCATGTTTCTTCTGTCTTTGCTACTGCTCATCTTCTCAGGGACTTGATAGGCAGCTGTGACACAAATCTGCTTCATCTGACCAGCCTTTCCTAGCCCTGTGATTTCTTTTAAGTAAACTAAAATATAGATACAAGAAGCAGGGGTGGAGATTCTACCGTTCAATTAATAATTGAGTATTTGAAATATGATGTGATGGAGTCTTGATTACATCACTCTCTGATATGCTATAGAAGAAGGCTGCTTCTAAAAAAACAAAAAAGTGAAGAGAAGAATTCTGTTTTCTGAATTCTCAGGAGCAAAACTAGTGGTTGCTAATTCTATTTATAATGTCATAGAATTTCAGTCAGTTTATTTGGTTGCTGTTTTTTGTGCATACATTTCCCTTTTTCCTAGATAATCATCACAAAGGGCAATAATCAGAACTAGTACCATAGGAGACAATTCCCACTCCTTCCCATGCCCTAAATATTCCAGTAACTGGGATTTTATCCTGATTGCTATATTTACTGTCATTTTGTCCAGCCTGTGTCACCTCTTTGGAAGGCAGCTCCAGAGTGACAACCCTTAGTAGAGCAAGGAATAACAGGTGTAGATCTAGTCCTTACTGTGGGGGTTCATCCTAATGGCATATACTTGGACCAACAAGTAGACCTCAGTCCAACAGAGGCAGACCGTGCCTCCCCATCCAGACTTGCTTGTGTCTCTGGGAAAGGTCACCAAAGCCACTGCTCACCCAGTTCTGTAGGATCTCCTCACTATATCACATGTGGAAGGACCATCAATGGAGGAGATGTTCAGACTAGCAGTTGGTGAGAACTGCTGGGAGTTGGTGAGTTGCTGGGAGCTGAAGTAGGCCCTGGACACTGGTGGCTGTCTTGACCTGGAGAGCCCACCTGTCTACTGCTGACAGTCATCTTGAAGGGGACTTCTTCCAAGTTTGCAGGGGATCACTGGATTTGACCTAGCCAGGAACCCAAGATAAATGTACAACAGAGCCAAATGCAATAGTTCAGGCTTAGAGAAGTTTGATCTTTTCTGCATCCTGGTCCATCCCTCTTGTTTTGCCCCTCAATTCTGGTGTGCCCACAGTAAACTTACCCAGTACTCTTCTGCTAACAGACTAAAGCTGTTTTGCTTGGCATGTGTCCAGGAAGCTGCCTGTTCCATCAGGGTCAACGGGTAGCTGTGAGAGCTAGCAGCTGAAGGCAAGCTTCTTCCTCCTGAGACAAATTTCCAGAGGCTTGAAAAATGGCTTAGCATAGTCTGAAAACTACACACAACTGCCACAGGCTTTGACATGCCCTAGAAAAGCCTGCCTGCAGTGATATCTCTTAACAAGATAGGACTGCTTGAAGTTGTACACCACCCAAAAGTTCAGAATGACAAGACTCACACAACAAAATACACAGCACTTGTCCTTCAAACACTCCAGAGCATTCCTGGTAGGGTTGGAAATAGGACATTATTCTCACAGCCCCACTCATTCAGTGGTCTTTGTTTTCCCTCTGGTTCTCAGGAAAAAAACATTTGATAAAGGAAAATGTTTTTTGGAAGCATAACTGGCAGATGATATGCTGTTGGTTTTGCACTTATCAGAGTTAACTCTTCCCAGTAGGGAACAAGTAGCTGGAAAGCACAAAAATTCATGTGCTATGCCCGTGCTGATGCTATGTCACGGTTTTGAAAGGAGAAAGCTTGGTCCTTGTCTCTTCTCAGTCCTCACCTGTCTGGCCAGCTACGATCCCTGTGTTGAAGTACAGCAGCCCTCACCCACAGTGTGAGGTCCAGCTCAACACAGGTGGGGCTGTATGTTTGTGTGCTGTACATTTCAGAGCACACTGCTGTCAGTGAGATAGACAAACCCTAAGAGAAAAAATAGAGCTTGTGGTGCCTACCAGTTGCCCAAAGGTATTTGGCCAGCAGAGAAGAGCTCACTTCTGAGCTCTGCCTTGCAGAACAACCTCACAAGTTTCCCCTCACATCATAGGTTTGGATTTGAAAACTACAGGATGAGAAATCTCAAAGACCTTCCCTACACGTGGCTGTGGCCTCCAGCAGCCATTTGCTTGTGATGAGTTCTGTGGCAGGATAGAAGCCCAGCTCCTCCTGTGCTTGGGCTCAGTGTTCAAGCACATTGAATGGACACAGTGAACTGGTCCTCATACCTGGTAATGTCAAGAGGGCACAGGTAAAAATAGAATCTCCATCTGAACTTCCATGAGTGACATCCTCTTAGTTGTGACTAATCAGTGCTGCCAAAAATGGTGTCAACCACAACATGGCATTGGTTTGTTTGTCCTTAGTCCTCCTGAAAAAACATAGGATGTGGTCCAGGGTATCTGAGAAAGATACAATGCTTCTTATAGTGTTAGTGACCAATTCCCTGTTTTCAGTTTCTCTATGCCTCCTACAGCTAGAACAGAAAGTTCTTGAGGAGCTGTCAGGGCCCCAAGAGCCTCAGACCAGCCTTTTTCCCAGAGAGATGCCTGATGCCCAAGGCTGGGTTGCCCCTGCATGATCCCCCAGCCTGCCTTCTCCCTGGTTGGTGACAGTGGAATAGTCCTGGCTGCCACACCCTGCCGTGACTTCCCCTTGCAAGCTCTCATTGCACCCTGACAGCAAAGTGGATGTGGAGAAATAAGGCAAAGAGGAAAGACCTTTTTCTCTCATGTTCTCATCCCTTAGCTGGAAGGTGCTGCAACAGCTGATGAGGAAAAGAAAAGTACTTGTCTTGCTTAGATTTCTGTTTGAATTGCTATGTCTTTTGTATATGACTGTAGAATATTTTGCATAAATACTGTTACTCCAGTCTTTGAATTTATAAGTTCCAAGGCTGTTTAGAATTTTACCAGGATGCACATCCTCTCTGTAGACTCTTTTATTCAAGTGCTACCCAAATGGTTTTAATTCTTTCCACATATACTGGCAATGCTCTGTATTCTTCTCTCTATGACACTGGAACACTCATTCTAGGCCCTTCTTCTTATGTCTTAAATTTGCAGATTTCTTCTCCTTGACCCCTAACATCTTAGCTTCATCTCCTCAGGGCAACTCAAAACTAAAGCTTCTATGGCATCCTTACCTATCCTGATACCATCACTTCCTTTCCTGAAACTATTAATTGGCTATTCTTCTTATGGTTGGTCTCTATGCCAGCTTAGGTCATACAGTCAACTATGCTACATGCTGCATACATTAGAAACGAGCTAACCATTTTCACATTAGAAACTAGTTAAAATACAACTCTGGCTATCTTGAAAGGCCTTACAAAAATATCCATGTTAGGTGTGCCAAAAAAGGCTTTTACTCCATCTTCCTCCATATCCTAGTATTTGCTTCTCCATCTGTTCAAAGTAAAAGCCATGAAGCAAGGACTGGTGTTTTTTGGTTTTTGGGGGGTTTTTGTTTGTTGGTTTGGTTTTTTTGTTTGTTTGTAGTATTTATTTTTTTTTAGTATTTCTTCAGGAGCTATCAAGAAGAAGCCCTACAGAGACTACCTAATGATGCTTAACGATACTGCCTACCTGCCCTAAATATAATACAGGTAATACTTTCTCTGTTACTTCTATAGGACATAAAAAATTATACCTTGGGTGGAGGGTGGCTAACACTGACAAAATTCATCTCTCCAGATTAGTCTGGAGGAACTTCTGCTTCGCAATACACAAACCCAATTCCCCTTAAGGCAGCCTTCCCTTGTTCCTGTTTCACAGGAAGAAATAGTAATTAAAGTGACAATGTAAGCATGGACCTGAAAGCATGCTTTGCACAACCTGCCAGGCTCCAAAGCAACAGTGGATTCTCACTCTCAGTGCTCCTAAGATTCAGGAGATGAAAGGTTGTGTTTTATCATTTATTTTTAATTTTTGTCTTAGCTTGCATGTTTAGGACATTTTATACCAACAAAAGAAATTTAATGAAAATATACTGGAAATTATCAACAAGAATAAAAGCTAAAAACTGACCTTTATTACTTTTTTGCTTGCAAAATAGATGAAAACCTGTAAAATTTCAGAAACTGCATTTTATCTGTCTGGCCACAGTGCGTCGATGTTTTCCCACTCATTTCTCAATAGAGAGCCTATGAAGTGGAATCCGCTCCTGCCAAACAGCAGATGTCAGAGTGCCTGCTTTGATTCAGGGCAGGACTTAGCGCCCTCGGGCCTTTGACACCCTTTAGCAGCTGGATCACTTTGAAAGAGATTTTGCTGAAAAACAGCTGTACATATGTTTTGTGTACCTGTTCTTTCCTATCCATAGGAAGCTGAGGGTGAGAATAGCACAACAGAGATTGAATGAGAAGGAATAATATGTTTGTTCCATGCAGGTCAGATTTAGTTCCAGATTGTTTTCACATCAGATTTAGCTGGCGTCACATCCTAGGACTCTGCAGTTTGAAAACAGTTAACCAACTGATGGAAAAAATAACGCTTAGTGAAAAGACAAACACGTTGAAGGATTTTCTTCCTTTAATATCTTTTAAAAGGTCACTGACGGTTGCCACCATGACTCTTCATTGTTTATGGTCACAGAGCTAGAGGTGCAGGATAGACTTTTTAATCTACAACAGACAAGATTATAAATTCCCCTAAACTTGGATTTATCTGTGACTACGCACACCTTTGTGATCTTTGCTTTCGGTAATATATCCTTAGGAATGAAACTGCAGATTTACGTTGCGTTAGGGGTTGGGGTGTAACTCCAATGCCATGCTATTGTCCATTTTGAATCTCAAGTGCTTTCAGTCTGGCCA
This sequence comes from Formicarius rufipectus, assembly GCA_013399695.1. Classification (NCBI taxonomy): domain Eukaryota; kingdom Metazoa; phylum Chordata; class Aves; order Passeriformes; family Formicariidae; genus Formicarius; species Formicarius rufipectus. Next base: position 51,122 of record VXAU01002365.1, on the reverse strand, counting down.
CTAGAGAAAAGCACTTCACGGTCACCTGCTACAGTTATCAAAAGAGACGTAAGTTTAGAATGCCAGTGTAAGAGAAAGGGATCAGCATCTGAGCTAACCCAACAAAGTCAGGAACACACAAAAACCATACGCTGTCTTAGGCAACAATTAATTTTGTTGTACAAAACTTGCCTCTGAATAGAATTGCTTTCCCGGGTTGGCCTATTTAATTCAATGCTTTCATAATATTTCCAGTCGGTCATAACTTTTCCAAGATGGATATCAGGTTTCATAACTCTTTTCCTTCTAAAAAAAGAAAAAAAGAGAAGTTAGAGGAAGGTCACTTTTCATTATTGCTAGCTTTTGCAAAAAGTCACACTGAAAGAACTGAAACTAATTATTTGTGAGATTATAAAATTAATTTTGCTCCACAAAGAGCACTTTTTTAGTTGTTTCAACTGTTTGTAAAGCTCAGACATAGTATAAACTGCCTGCAACTATTGTTTAAGGACTTATTGCACACTAAAATGAGTATGAAAACTAATTAGTAATAATTAATAATGAAAGATAAAGGTATGTGAATGAAAAAAAAAAAAGCAAAACAACTGACCGGGGGTTGTGTTTTGGTACTTGTTAAAACCACTGGATTTCTGCATATGGTCACTAAGCAGGGCTGTCCTAGAGAACTCAGTAATATCCCAGTTCTGTTTATGCAGCTCCACCCTTGCACCATTTCCTAGCAATGTGAGGAAAACCAGTCGTTCTTCACAGACGATTCCTTTGAGAAGACACAAACACATGCTGAAAATAAGTGTTGTGTGTGCTCCTTTTCTGGCTCTTCATGGCTTCCCGTGGAGGCTCTGATGACACTTTTCCTTGTATCTTATTTCTGCCTTCTCTTTGTGTTGCTGCAGGATTTGCACAACCTATTCAGCAGTACCTTCCTGATGCCAGCAGCACAGTAAGCAGCAACTTGGCAGGAAAAATCTCTTTTTACCCTCGACTTACCAGTGTGTTTTCCTTGCCTCATATTCCTGGGCAGAATTTCTTCAGCATCACTGATTCCCTCTCAGAGCAACCCATCTACACTTGATTCCTGAGTTACTGAAACTGATTTTCTTTTCTTATTTACTTTTTTAAAAATTACAATTTCTTCTTCGAACAGTTTTCTCCTAAATTACCCACCCCCCAAAAAAAGACTGATACTTGCAGGCAGCTTGGCCCTACTGTTTTATGATTCAGTTCAACCAGCAACCCCCTGCTGCCTTCTGACCCTGTGCACTGTCTGCAAAAGGAGTAAAATCTGAGAAAAGCGGAAACCATTTCCTGGTAACAACTTTGTGTTAACAAAAGAGGTCCCTTGGGAAGGCTGCTTTCCAGTCTTCCCTTTCCTGGATCCTCCCGAACAGCTCTGTCTCCTACTTGATCTGTAGATACTGAAAGACAACACTAAAGGGAAGAGACTATGCCAGTGCTAAGGTCTGGAAGGTGTTTATGTAGCGCGTGAACACCTCCAAATGAAGACAAGTCCTTATGTGACCGTGTCAGAAGACCCTTAGCCGTGCCTCTGGGGTGCAGCTGGTCCCAGGCATTACGGGCAGCAGCCTCAAGTGTAACCAGCGCGGGTCCTTCCGCAGCCCTTCCCGGATCCTGCCGGGGCAGGAAGCCTGGGATGGTTGCGGCCACACCTCGTGTTTCCCTCGGCCTCAGTCACGCCAGGGAGGATGTAGGGGCAGACAGGTGCCATCAGTTCAGGAAGGATGTGCTGGAGGAGGTTCAGGGAAAGGCAAGGGCGGTTGGAGGGTGTCGAGCACAAGTCCTGTGAGGAGTGGCTGATGGAGCTAAGGATGTTCAGCCTGGAGGAGGCTCAGGGGGGCCTTATCGCTCTCTACAACTCCCTGAAAGGAGGGTGTAGCCATGTGGGGGTCGGGCTCTTCTCCCAGGTAACAAGTGACAGGACGAGAGTAAATGGCTTGCAGCTCTGCCACGGGAGGTTTAGGCTGGGCGTTCGCAGGAACTTCCCCACAGAACGGACACTGGAACCGGGGGGGTGGTGGAGCCACCGTCCCCTGGAGGAGTTTATAAGGGAAGACTGGACGCGGCGCTCAAGTGCCACGGGTGTAGCTGGCACGCTGTTGCTCGGTCACGGGCTGAACTCGCGGGTGCCATCCCTCTTTCCCAACCTAATCGATCCCGCCATCCCGTGACGGGCGCCGCAGGTCAGGACTGAGGGGGGNGAGAGGGACACGGACACACACACGCGCGCGCTCGCGCTCCCCCGGGTCACGTGATGCGGCGCCGCTCGGCCCCCCCCAGCCCTCGCGCGCCGCGGTCACGTGCGCCGCCACCGGGGGCGGTGCGCGCGGCCCCGACGGCCGCGAGGGGCAGCGGG
>VXAU01002365.1:0-48535 GCA_013399695.1 Formicarius rufipectus | reverse complement strand
GCCCCGACGGCCGTGAGGGGCAGCGGGAGTGGCGGGAGGGGGACAGCGAGAGGAGCAGAGACACAGGGGCCGCGCCCGGCGGAGCGGCCGTGGGGAGCCTTCCCGGACCCCGTCTGGACCTGCCCCGGGCACCGGGTGAGAGCAGCGCCTTGGTGAGGGGCAGCGGGGGTGGCAGAGCGGGAGAGGGTCCTTGTCGCCTCAGCAGCGCTGCGTGCGGCCCCGCGCTCTGCCCACGGCTCCCGGGGAGCCGCTCGCTGCAGGTGCTTAGCGCGGTTGAGGCGGTGTGTTCGTACGGCCCCTTTGGCGGTCTGGGTGTTCATTTTTATTCCTCTAGTTAGTGGTGCCTCGGTTCGTCCTTCCCTGCTGTCGCCGGCTTCCTGAAGGCTTGGGTGAGACATCCGGCTTGTCGGGAAGAAAACCAAACCAAGAAAAGAGGCAGGAATACCGCAATGCTTTTTGGTTTTGCTCGCCGGGCTTTATATGAACAGCTAAAGCCTTTCTTCAGGTTTTGAACGTGCTTCTTCTAAATTAATGTTTGGGGGGGTTTTTTTTGTTTCTTTGTTTTTTGGTGGTTTTTTTTTGTTTTTTTTTTTTAAAGGAACTTGCGGGGTTCTAATTTAGAGACCTCTTCTTTTAAATTAGATATTGAATGAATACTAGCTTTTTTTGAAAAGAACTTGCAGAATTCTGGTCTGGAAAGTTCAAACGACCCGTTTCAGAAAGCGTGTTCTCTTTTACTGACTAAAGGTAAAATAGGCTTTAATCGTTCCAACAAAGTTTGGAATTACGAGAAAAAGGTTCGAAACATCATAAATAAAAATGTGTTTGGAGCGCAGAGTTTCTTAGGGAAAACTTTGGTAGACGTTTGGAAGATGCATTTGTTCTATAGAGCCTTAGTATGGATGTTTTCCCTTGAATGCTTATCTCTGTGCATCAGATTGAAATACAGGTATTGCTTTAAAAGGTGGCTTGTCCTCAGTAAATAGCTTCCATAAGTTACAGTAATAGCTCAGCTTAAAGAAAAAAAGAAGGGCATATTGTGGTCATAATTAGTTATGCAATTTCAATTTTGCTAAGGTGGGTGACTGACATCCTATTAAGGGTTGTTTCCTATGGCCAAAACAGCCCCGTTCAGTGGTGTTCATCTGCATAGTGCTTTTTTGCTTGCTTGTATCTCAGATGGTTGCTCAAAGCAAACGGGAGGTCTGGTTATCAGTCCTCAGATGAGCAGTTTATTCCTCCCCTGTATTGCTCATCAGTTGTGCGGAGATTTGTGCACACGGGTTTTGCCATAGGAATTCTTGTTTTATGTAAGGTCCAAGGGAAAGTAAGGCATGTGATTTCAGGGAATGTGGTATCTTTTCGTTGGCAGGGAGGAAGGCTCAGGAACATCACTTGGTTCACACATCTGATTAATGTCAGTAGTATGTATTGTTTTCATATTCTTTCTCAATACTGAGACATGAGATTCAAAGAAACAAACACAGACTGGAGAAAAAATGGGGAAGATTAGTGCTGTGTCTAGGATTTAATTCTCCCTTGGTTGAGATGTAGTTCAAATTTAAAAGGATCAATTGTGCCAATCACTCTGTGTTGTTCTGCAGATAGATATCTCAGCTTTTGTGTTCTCACTGCTGTTTGTAATGCCAATAGACAGTTAGGAGAAACGAAGTCCTGAGCCTGCAGTTTGTCTTTGTGCAGGAGTAGGTCTGCCCAGCTTGAATAAACCGCAACATTGGAGCCTGAGGAAAGAGTGAAACAAACAAACGTGCAATTGTGTTCAATTAGTCTTTACAAATAAGGGGATAATCTTTGAGGAGTTAACTGTAGTTTTTTTGTTGCAATGACAGTTGGTGCTGTGTTCCCGGTAGGATGTTGTGTTGGGCTATTGTTCTCTCCAGCATGGCTTTGTTTAGCTGAACTATATACTCTGTAGAACTTTATCTAAAATAATTTTAACAAAGCATTTTCTAAACGCTGCCTGTTTTATAAGTCAAAGATTCGTGTTTGCCCGCTTGTATCACTGAAAGTCAGCTTGCAAGCCTTTTATTAGAAAGCAGATTAATGAGGAGTTGAATGTGTAGGCAGCAGTTTAGCACAGACTTTTTGAGGGGCTTATGATTCCAAAAGCATGTGGTTGGTTTTTAATTATGAGCAGATGTAGATGGTTTCCTGATAATGCTGGTGACTACTTTGAGATCAGTTTCTAGTTTGTTACAGTATGTGACCAGTTCAGTTTCTCTCTTTACAAGTCATCCTTTCTTGTTTAATTTTAGACTTGCTGAAATTCAAGCAGTCATCTCTTCTGTTAGTGCTTGGATACTGAGGTTGTTGGATCTTTTCAGAGATGTCAGAGCCGTGGAAAGAGGTGGTGTTGATATAAACTTCCTCTGCAGGTTAGTTCTGCAGCAGAAATGAAGCTTTATGGTGTACAATTGTTTATCACTCCATCATGCAGCAGAAATTAACAGCTGGGAAGTGACATACAGTGTTTTTAAAAGCAACTAGAGTGCCCAGTCTAAGCTCAGGAGTTTTATATTCATAAGGCTTTTAATTGCTAGTAGCCTAAAAGCTGTGTGTTGGTATGTGACAGATACTCCCCAGAAACCATTGTTGCCTTGTTGTGTGCAGAATCTAAGCAATAGCTTGAGAGCTAATATATTGAGACAGCTAGTAGCATACAGATTAAAATCATTACTTCAGGCTCCATCTGGTACACTTGCTGCAAATTGTGCATACCTTACTTCTCCGTTAAGGTGTCCTTGCACAGTTGTGTGCAAGGCCAGGTGGTTATCAGGAAAAGTAAATAACCTGAGAACTTTGATGCACTGCAGGAAGGGTGAGTGAAGGGCACAGAATTTCTTTATGCTACTGCTTGCAGTGGCTGAAGTCTCCTAGATCATCAGCCTTTCATAGCAAGGATTTGTCCAGAAGAAACTTGGGATGTGCCTGTCCCCACAACCACATTCAGGCAAACGTTGTGCAAGCATTAAGTTGGAGTGTGATTAGTGCGAGAGGTCAATTACAGTATTGCTGAGGGTCTACCCTTGTAGAAAGTAAGCAGTGTCTTAGAGGACACTAGAATCAATTTGGTTTGTTTTGATAACAGTTACTTGAATAACATCTATATTTACAGGCCTTTATTTAAAAAATAGATCCCCCAAATTCTTTTATCTCCCTGTTCTCACTGTAGACTTTTTTTCCCCTTCCTGCATCCCCCAAATTTTTGTTGGAAAATGAGAAATTGGCTAAGGTTGTTGAAGAATACATCTCTAGAAAGAAAAAAGTGGTGCTTAGTGGTGCTTACTCTTGTGCTTTCACAATTATGTTCTGTGAAAAATAAGTAGTTGAATCAACTTTCTATGCCCCAGAACTCTCAAGTTTGTATGTTATTTCGTTCATTTAGATATAAGCTATCAAGGAAAGGAGCTGAAGTTGCTACTGTAGAAATGTATCAGAGTGATACTCCGGCAATTGGCATAATCTAAGGACAATAGTTAGCCTTTTCCCCTCCTCTTGAAATATTGTGTCTTTGGGGGGAAACAGGACATATTATATAAAAAGTGAGAGAGGTTTGTTGCTGTTTGGTTGGTTTAAGGATTTTTGTAACTCTTCATTGGTTGCTAAACCTTGGATGGTAGGCTCTAGGATTTTGGTTTATTAAAGAAACTAACCTGCTAGTGGCAGATGAGTTGTCATTAAAATCCTTTTTGGGAAAACCCTTAAAATAACTTTTTGGGATTGTAGAACCAGTTGAAATTGAGCAGTTGAAACAGCTGAAGATTAGAGCATTGTTTTATATAAAGCAGTGTTAACTCCTGTCAGATATTTTAAGGTCCTTTATCTGTGAATGTTGTTCATTGCTTATGTCTTCAATCTGGTAAGGCTTGAATGCTTGAAAGTTTTTACCTAGTGGTGTTATCTTGTCTGACAAGATATCAGTTTAAACTTTGAGGCATGAGAAATGCGGTGTAACGTGTAAGTTTTGGAAGTTCTTGGAAAGGTTGTGTCAAAGAAGTGGTTAACTGAGTTATACAGAGTGGCAAAGAAGCCAAGTGGATTAAAGACCTAGTGCAAAGATCAGGAAGGGCTGTGCATGTTAAACTGGTTACCTTCAGAGCAGAACACGTTCTCAGCATGCTGTAAAACTTGTTCATTTGCTAGGACGTTCTCTACCCAAATAATGCTTGGTCTTCATGTCTTAAATTCACAGGGTATGTTGAAAATAACTTCAGGAAAGAAAATATTTTTCCTAATATCCAACTTATTACATATCTGTACCTTGCCATTTGTATTTATATGAGGCAAATCAGGTGAGGTCAGAAGAGACAATTACTTGGGCTACTCAAAAGAAGTAGTCATTGTTGTCTCCTTGTTATTGATTGATGGTGTCATATGTTAAAAGATTTGCCAAAGTGAGGTAACAAATCTTAGCAGATAACTAGCCTGTATTTTTAACTGGAATAGAAATTAAGAAGGCTTAAGTGCATTGAAATCTGTTTAGCTGTGTAGAATGTGCTGTGATCTTGGCATCAGGTAGACTTCCAAATAAGAGCTGTTCTGTAAATAAATTTGCCATCTGGAGAGTTCAGGTATTTTCAAAACTTGTGTCAAATGCAAAATGTAGAGTGAAGCTGGGCTTTAAGTGAGAGAAGTGCCTGTAGAGCAGTGCTGGGTTTGTTGGATCAAGGTTATGAAATTTGATAAGGAAACAATCATACCTGGGTTTTGTTTGTGTTGGGATTTTTTTGAGGACATACTTCCACTGTGACCCCAGTGTTTCTCAAACTTTAAAAAAAAAGTAATAAAAATAATAAACCCCCTTCTTCCAAAAGGCATCTGCACAGAATAACCTGTATTTCAGGATTGACTGCTGGTGTTAGTTTTCTGAAGCCAAATCTTGGTTGTCAGCATTGTTTTGATAAGCAGGTGTCAGAAGCAAACGAAAGAGGCTCTCTTGTGTTCTCAGTGTTGTCTGTGTCTTATACCCAGGCATTATCAAGAAGCAGCCTGAACAGAGCAAATACTGGGGGCAGTGGGTTGCACTGGAGCAAGCATATGAAAAAGATAGAACTAAGTGTTGATCACAGCATGGCATCTGGATAGAAACTGAATTTCTTACCTGTTGCATAATTGTCTAGCTGTTTTTTACTGTTGTATTATTATGTGTCTTGTCACTGGCATTCTGTGGGATTCTCCACCTAGTAATCTCCCAATTCACAAAATATGCTGATACCCCTGAGCGTGAATCAGAGGTTATGTCAATCCCTTCAGGGTATGAGCCATGTTACAGTTGTCATGTGCAGGACTGAATGCCTGGATAAGCTCTGTACATTTGTGCTGACTGTCAGCTTTGCTCTTAAGCTGCTGCAATTGTCCTGAGAAAACTGGGAAGAGGAACCATTGTAGAAAGGTGGATTGTATACATCTGCATTCACTGGAAAATGATCTTTGTACCTACTCATGTTTCCAGTTTTAATGAGCTCCAACTTGACTCTAAATAACATGTAATGACAATTTGACTTAATTGCTTTTCTCTGATATGTATCATTACTTAGTTGCGCAAACTCATGAGTTTTTATCATGCTTTCCTGCTCTCATAAATAGTTTTTGACCATAATAAGAGCTTTTGATTGGACAAGAGATGGAAGATTTGGGTCTTGTGCACAACAGTCCCAGCCATATTTTTGTTTGCATGTTTCACATATACATCAATTGCTTGCTTACATGGCATATACAACTTCTAAGGCTAAAAAAAATTTCACAAGTGAAAATTTTGTAAATTGTAATTCCAACTGAAATCCCCTCTGAAAATTCCTTTGGAATTCTGTTCTGCTGCCGGTGGATATTTGCTAGTCCACTGAGTTTTAATAAGTTTGCTTGTAGAACAGTAGATGCTCAGTTGTATGAATACAGTTTGCTTAAGTATCCTGGTAAGAAAAGGTTTGTTCTTCCATTGTCCTACCAGTGACTTGCTATTTGTTCACCTAAATACATGGCAATATAATTATTTATTTTGTACAGGATAGGATGTTTACTCCCAGAAAATATGCTTTTTAACAAGGTTTTTGTTTTTTTTTTTTTTTTTTTTTTAATTACAGCAATGTCTTCCTGCTTGTAGGAATGTCATGACACACGGCAGCAACATGGTGGATGTAGGCAAGTGGCCAATATTTACCTTACTGTCACCTCAAGAAATAGCATCCATTCGGAAAGCGTGTGTGTTTGGAACGTCAGCCAATGAAGCTATTTATATAACGCACAATGATGAGGTGAGGCTGCAGTGAAGCAGGAAATATACTCTCTATTGTTATACTCTATAAATAGTTGTTTTCAGAGTCCACTGAATAGTTCTAAATAGATCTCAAAAGCATTGTGTGAAATGTCTTTTTCAAAACATGCTGGATGTAACATTTAATAGTATGTTTCCTGCAAATAAAAAGCCTAGCTTCCAGGCCTGCCTGAATCTGGGTAATCTGGGCTCACCAGTTAACTTCCAAAGTGTCTTTATGACTATTGAAATTGTTAATTTCCATGTGGAAAGTCTCCACTGGTACTTGAGGGTCTATGGTGAAAATGTCCCCTGTTTATGAAGACCTGGGTATTACTACGTCGGTGCATACCTCATTGTAAGTAATTTTAAATGAGCATTCCTTTGTATTTCAGGTATTTGTTTTTGGACTGAATTGCAGTAACTGTTTGGGAACTGGAGATAATCAGAGCACAATAGTACCAAAGAAATTAGAAGCCTTATGTGGAAAGAAGATCTCCAGTCTCAGTTATGGAAGTGGACCCCATGTTGTACTTTGCACTGAAGGTAGGAAAATTAACATTTGGTATAGAAACATAAGTTAGTGATTTTAAGTTCCACTTGCATTTAACAGAAATGGGTTAAGGCGTAATTGTATTACCTTGTTAACTGGTAATTAAGTGGTTCTCATTGGTTTTAAGAGGAACTAAATGGATTTTGTCATAGTAAAGTAAGCTTCCATTTCCATTATGTTGCACTTGTAACATTTCACTCTGTCATTTATGACATGCTTTTTTACATGCGTACTTTCATTTCCACAATAAATTTAAGGTTATACTGTGAAATATGTGTATAAAACTAGTATATGATTTTTTTTTTTTTAGTATATGGGTGATTCTTGTAATAGTTTCACTGTTTGTCAACATCCTTTCACTTTTATCTTGGTGTTTGCTTATTTCTTAGAATTCTGTCTTAACTTCCTTGGAATTTTTGGTGGTTCTCATCACAAATATTTTTTCAGATGGCGACGTGTATGCTTGGGGACATAACGGTTACAGCCAACTTGGAAATGGCACAACCAATCAAGGCATTACTCCTGCTCAAGTTTGCACAAATCTGTTAATAAAGAAAGTGGTGGAAGTAGCTTGTGGCTCTCATCATTCCATGGCGCTGTCATTGGATGGAGATGTAAGTTGAAACCTGTTCAAATCTCTTAATCTCCTTCTTGAAGTGAATAGCACAGGTGACCCTGCAGTTTGAACTTCTCTCTCTGCAATGTAGTTTCAAACATGACCGTTTCTCCTGCTGCTTCAGAGATGTCCTTTTCTTCAGAGAAGCCATAAAAAAAACCCCAAACTAAAACAAAAAGCCCAAACAAAAACTATCAACATCAGGAAAAAACCCAAACCAAACAAAAAAACACAAACCACCAAACCCCAACAAAAAAAGCCCCAACCACAAAAAATAGGCAATAAAAGCTTAGTAAACTTTTGTCTTTCATTTGCTCTGTGTCTCACAGGGGTGAGATCAGAAAGCTGTGCCACTTACAGGTGAAAGAATGGTTCATTGACGTGAAATGTAACTTAGTTGCTTGCAGTTCTCTTAGTTAAGGGGTAAATTAAGTTTTCTGTGTTTACTGGTTAGCATTCAGTTGGTAGCTTGTAGTCTTCCTTATTTGCATACTAGTATGGTGAAAGAATGTTGTTCTACACACCTCCGAATACCGTTGTGTGTAGCTAATGAAAGAGCACTTGGTTTATCTCCAAGTTTGCTTTATGCTGTTTGTTTACATGGCTTAAGGCCATGGGAAACACGTATGGTAAGTTTCCAGTTAGTCAGATTTGACCAATGTGTGTGTTTCTGAGTTGCATGTTAATGCACAGAGGAGAATCTAATTTCAGCTCTGCATTAACAAAAGAATAGTTCTAATTTTAAAACCTTCTAACAATGACAATGGAAACTACAGTTCTTTTCATCATGGTAATCTGAGCATATATGTGTTATGGTTCAGTATAGAATAGTAATGTAATGGTAATACAAATTATTGTAAGGGTAGGAAAGAGAGATTGGATTAATTTGAGTGATCTGTGTTTTATCTGAAGGAAGAGCCTACACTTAGGAAAGAGTTTTGTGTTGTCGTGTTTGACCTGGTTAAACTATAAAATTTTGATGACCACGCAGGAAGTGGAGGTAGTTCATACCTTAGTTAAACTAGTGGTGCCATTTGCTGTGTGGTAGCTGCCTGTGATGGGCATGTCATCTGTTTTAATAAATGTAACCTGTTGGGAATCTCCATGGAAGTGGGGAAGCTTCTTTGGGTTTTCCGTGGAGTGCATATTTACAGCTTCCTTGTCATTGTGGCTAGTTAGTGTATTCTAAATCCATCCCTAGGGTACCTTGCAGTAACTTGGTCTGTTTGTGCTCTGACGTTTTATCCGTACCAGAACTGATCACACTGAAAGCAGTGAAATGTGTTAAGCAGCTTTATTCACAGAAAGATTTGGCTACAAAAACCCCTGTGACTTCATGTTATCTGAAGCCTCAGAGAGATATTGAAGTTGGAAGTATTTGTGGAAATACCTGACATAATTGGTTTGGACAGTTAGTTCAGAGCAATTTTAATGCAGTACAAATTAAAAAAAGTATTTTAATGATAGAATTAAGAATGCAGACACTCATGCCTCTTTGAGATAGGAAACTGATTAGTTTCTTGGCATTTTGATCTACCTTCTGAGATTCTCTACCTCAGTATCTCCTGTTACTGAAGTTAAGGTCTTCTATAGAGCTGCTTCAAATATTCAGTAGGAATCGAAGATCCAACAGTTAGAAGTAACAGAAGTCAAAGGACTAATCCTTTCTTTATGGTAAATGAGTTGTGTTGGTGGGGGTGTTTCTGTTCTTGTGGTGTTTTNTTTTTTTGTGGCAGTATAGGTTTGTTTTTAATGACTGACTTTTGGTTTGTTGTTGCAGTAAACAGTCAGCTTCTGGCACCAAAGGATGTACCAGCTTCTCATTAGGGTGTCCCTGTCAATATGCTTATACTGGCGGGCATGTCTGTGGCTAGGTACTTCCTAAAGGACAAACTTCTGAACTGAGTGAATCACCAGAGAATGAGCTATCAAAAGCAGTTTTATGCTAAGCTGTGGGGGTGTGTGCATGTAACAAAAACTGAGGGCACTGAAAATTCAAAGCTATAATATTTCTTTATAGTAAACTGCTTCCCTGTCTTCTTGACTTTCAGATAAAAGGAAACAATATTTTTGTTTTATTAGTTTGTTTTTATTAGTTTGCCACTGGAAACTTTAAACTGAAAGAGATGGTGCTTTTTTGTTAGTGCTGTTGTGTAAGAGAGTTCAGCTATTGTGAAGCATGGGCTGACCTATCAGGTATAGAAGAGATGTGATGAGTGTCCAGCAATAACCTGGTTTAGAATTCTGTGAAGAAAATTAAACCCAAAATTGGAAAGTTCAGCTTATCTGGGAAACAAATGGCATTATGACTTGGATTCCTTTTTTGAACATCATGAAATTATAAAGACAATCACTGTGCTTATTGCTTTATGGTCTGACTAATATTTAATATGGAAATAGATTGCTTTTGTTTTGTGTGTACTAGGATGCTCTGATTCTGTAGCAAGAAACTGAAAAAAGTGCTATATTCATATTTGCTAGATCAGTTTTATTGCTGTTCATAATTTTCAGCAGTTGAAAGTTAATTTTAAGCATTTCAGCTTATTAAATAAGGTAGTTTACCAAATCTGATGCTGACTCCAGGAAGATTACTGTCTATTGCTATCATTACTATTATTGAGGCTTAAAAGTGTGGTTTTGTTTGTTTTTATGGACAGCTGTATGCTTGGGGCTATAACAACTGTGGTCAAGTTGGATCTGGATCTACAGCAAACCAACCAACTCCTCGTAGAGTTTCGAACTGTTTGCAGGGTAAAATTGTAGTTGGTATTGCTTGTGGTCAGACCTCCTCCATGGCCGTAGTAAGCAATGGCGAGGTAAGCAGTGCTGTGCGTTCTCACGTTCTCTGTTACCTGAACTTACCAGGAACACAGTTCTGACTGAGTCTGCAACTGCAAGAATTTGAACAGTTGTGTTTAAGCATGTCTGTCTTCATATTTCAAAAGATTGTTTTGCATAAATAATGTTAATTTCACTTAATTTGTTAAATTAGTCTCAGTTTGTTTTTTTAAATCATGCACAATTGGGCATTGGAATGGGCTGCCCAGAGAGGTGCTGGAGTCACCATCCCTAGAAGCATTTAAGAAGACACTGGATGTGACACACAGTGCCATAGCCTACTAGACAAGGTGGTGTTAGGTCAGAGGTTTGACTTGATGTTCTCAGAGGTCTTTTCCAACCTAGTTCATTCTGTGATTCAATTAATCAGTTAACTCATGTGAAATGAAAGATCAGGATCAGCCAGTGTGTTGTTGCAGAAAAATTATGGTGCTGTCCTGCTTCTGGGCATGAATCTCAGTTTTACTACATTTGACCAACTCAAGTAGCATCTCTCTGTGAATGGAAGGAGTGTAAAAGTTCCTGAGGTTGAGATGAGTTATCATTGTACATTGCTATGATTCTGCCACCAAAGGCAGAATTAAAGGAAATTTAATTCCTTTTAATGGCATTTAATGCCACCAAAGGAAACATTAAACTGGGGGCTTCAGTTTACACTAATGAGCTGATCAGAATGACTAAGTTCATGTTTTCTTTAAAAAAAAAAATAATAAGGTGAAAGGATGGTGTAGAAGTTAACTAAAGTGTTGATGCTATGTGAGAGATTTTGGTGTACTACAAGTTTATTGCAAAGTTCCTAGTACTTCAGAGAGGTGTATTTTTTAAAGCTTCCTTAAAAGGTAAATGCAGGGTTGAAAAGTTGAATGCAGTAAGTCATTGCAGTGTAGTTAATCTTTCAGCCTTCTCTGTAATGCTCTTGAAATAGCATATGGTTTTTTAATAAATACTTTCTTGGCTTGTGCTTGATACTAAGCCTTAAATGCTCTATACTCCTGTAGAAGAGTGGCTTGATGTTGGTTTCCTTTTGCAACCAGGTTTATGGCTGGGGCTACAATGGCAATGGCCAGCTGGGTCTGGGAAACAACGGCAATCAACTCACGCCCTGCAGAGTGGCAGCGCTACATAGTGTGTGTGTGCTCCAGGTATGTCTAACGTGGCCATGGGCATGCATTCATCCTGCTAGCTTCTGCTGAAACCGTATCTTTGGAGTATTATACCTGCTTCCAACTTTTGCAGTTCAAATACTGAATTTTTTTAGCTCTTATGTTTTGCTTATAAAAAGTGCAAGTAAACTGTAAAATATTTGCTGTTGTAAATACTTGGAAAGGTTTAACATTAGCTAGTGCAACCACCAGTAAATTAATACATGGATGCAAATTACATCTTTGTTACAAAACTGAATGAAACGCACTGGGCAAAGACAGGGTAACAAAATGTTCAAATTGGCTTTTACATCAATCTGCTAATTATTCCTTCAGAAGTGAGGGAGGAGGGAAGGTAAGAGCCTTGGGAGTGAAACTGATTGGTGGTTGGGTTTGGTTGGAATTTGGTTTTTTNTTTCCTGGGGTTTTAGTAAGATTCTGTGGAGTTGCATGCAGGAACTTGGGTTGAAGTGTTGTTGGCTCATGAAATGCAGCTTTCATCGTTACTCAGACTGTACAATATTCAAAATATACAACTTTGAAATACTTTCAGAGTATTTAAAGATGTGGTGAAGATGTTCTGTTCCTTGTGTGAAGCTGAAAGCAACTGGTGGAGAGACGCTTTGCCAGAGTGCAGTAAATTATTTGGGAGTTGGGCGTAAACCAGTTAAATTAAGGAAGTTGGGACTTTTTCCAGTGCCTACAGCTAACATAGTTGGTGTTAGCTTTAAGTACTGAGAAATAACACATTGTAGCGCTTAGTGTTGAGAATGCCGGAGGTACTTAACAACAGCCTATGGGAATGTGTGCGATAATTTTGTTTCTCCTTTGTTTCATTTAGCAGTAATGCTTATACATTTACTTACAGATTGCCTGTGGCTATGCGCACACACTAGCACTAACAGATGAGGGTTTGCTCTATGCCTGGGGAGCTAACACTTATGGGCAGCTGGGAACTGGCAATAAAAGTAACCAGCTAAGCCCGGTGCAGATCATGATGGAAAAAGAAAGGTAATTTTGCTAAAGCTGTTTCTGGATTGATAAGTCTGAGCATGTGTTATGCGGTCTCCAGCACTGGAAGCGTGTGAAGGACTTGGTGGATTGTTTTTATATTGTTAATGTTGAAAGCATAGGGAAGGATGATAACTTACTGCTTACAATAGGCTTTGGGTTTTTTTTCCTACCTGTAATGATTATTGAACACAAACATTCTTTGTATTTTCCTGATACTGAATGATAATGACTGTTAAGGTGTTCTATGTGTGGTTCATTTGGTTAAAAATCTGCAGTTATGACATTGATAAACCAAGATTTTAATTTATATTGAGACTTATATAAAAGTAAGATTGAGGAGGGAAGGAAGCAGCATCTTTCTGAGAAGTGACATGTGAGAAAAATCAATTTTTTTTAAAGGCTGGCAACAGACCCCCATGAAAACACAACTCAGTTTGCAAGGTTGCTTGAGCTGAGTACAGTTAATACCGCTTTTTATCAGTGGTACCAGATAGTAGTTTGTAGTTTTTTCATTTCCTACACTCCGAAAAGAATGACACTAACCCTTGTCAACCCTCTTTCAGTACCCTTGTCATGCTTATGTTTGGGTTAGTTCTTTTGCTGTTCACCTACAAACCTCAGTCCCATTCTCTGGCTCCTTGTGTATACCTGTAGATTAATGTACCTTGGCTTGCAAACATCTGTAGTCTATAAATCTCTTAACTTGTGGTCTCCTTTTACCTAGGAATTAATTCTGATTGTTTTTTCTTGTCCATTTCTGAACTGTCTTTCTGGAAACTCATTTCTATTTGTTGTTTCTGTCACTTAACATTAAAAGCTACGGAGTTCTTGGAGTGTTTAAGAGCTTAAAAAATGGTGTGTGTGGGGGGAAATGGAGAAAGCAACCATCACAGTAGAAGCCACTGAGATGTAGTGTCTTTTGATGTGAAAGACTTGACATCAGTGAAGCAAAACAAAATATTCTTGAAGCCTGGAAGAGAAAGGTGTATGTTTGCAGATAGATCAACTTTGTTCTCTTGGTGATTTATTTCATGAGTGAACTAAGGAGAACTGTTACATTTAGAACTGTATGTGAACTCAAGCATGGGGTTACAGTAAAACTGGCATTTGTTCAATGACTGGAGGAGGGAGAAAATACCATAGAACTTCTGCTTGGAATCTGAGGGAGAGAGAAATCACTTGAACTTACTCATGATGCTTGACTTTGCTTCCTTGGAAGCAGTGCTATAAGTGGGTGAGCTGTCATTTCCCATGAAGCACATTACTGCTCCTTCCAGGCTTTTTATTTATGTAACTCTTCTGTCTCGTATATTTAATGCTGGTGACAGTTCCTTAGAAGGTTGCATTTGGTGATAGCTTGAAGAATATTGAACATAAAGCTTGTGAGGAACTTTTAGACTTCATTTTTTGTTTGCTTGAAGGAACAGCTATGAAAGTCAGTTTCCCGAATTTTGGTCTTAAGTGTATGCTTAACATGTTACCATGTGTATGTACTGTAACTATACTGTACATGTATACTGTAAACGTGTTATAATAGTACGTTTACTATACTTCTGTAGTATAGTTACTCTAAAATGAAGAATCTGTTCCACTAAGGAAATAAGGTTTGGGGAAGGAAGTAGCTTAGGTGGAGATCTGTGGTTGAAAGTAAGTTGTATTCTGTGATGTCTCTTGCAGAGATGCAGAAAGATCTCAATGTTGCATAGAGATTAAGTAACTGATTAATCTTCTATCTGCTGGAAATTGTTGATACATATACTGAAAGTGATATAGACTTTTATCTTGAAATAACTTTTGCACTTAAAATGTGGGCTTTGTGCTAAAGTTTTTTGCCTGGCAGTATAGCTCTTCATGGACGTTGCTCTGTAAAGGAACAAACAATTCAATATATATACTCTTAGACTGCTTGGAAAGACTTTTAATCTTTCAGGTGGATCTGTTTCTGGCACAAAAGCATGAAATCCTCTGAATTTTTTCTGTGGAGAAAAAACAGGGAAGTGTAGCTTGTTTTGAATTAACCCTGGAACCTCCCTATGTTTTGCTTATCATATGGACAGAAACACTGGCAATCTCCATGGGATATTTTTATTGGAATTGTATTTCTACTCAGTTCTGATTAATGTTTCAAATAACAAGATAAGGATTGCTTGAACAATGAGTGAATAGAATATGTAAGTGAACATCAGCAGCTCTAATATTTGAAGGGACTGTGTGAAGTAGGTGAAAAGACTAATTGACTTTATTTAAAAAATAACAATAGCTCTTCAAGAATATGGAGCTGGGTGTGTGTATTCACCTCCCCACAAAGGAAGTGTTATCTGTGTTTTATGATGAATTTCAGTGTTGAGGAAAGGAAACTTAACATCAAAATAAGTAGTCAGAAATATGGGCAGTGGGTGGGAT
This sequence comes from Formicarius rufipectus, assembly GCA_013399695.1. NCBI lineage: Eukaryota > Metazoa > Chordata > Aves > Passeriformes > Formicariidae > Formicarius > Formicarius rufipectus. The sequence continues at coordinate 33,698 of VXAU01002365.1, read as the reverse complement.
CTGCTTACCTACAGAAATCAAGTTAAAAGGGAGGTAGGAGGATTACTGCAAAATACATCAGAGCTTAATCTCAAAATAAGAGTATTTTTATTGTGTCTGTTTGAAAGAAGTTCTGAAAAGTGTTCAGTGAAGACATAAGTTGTATAACTTCTGATCTTCTTTCCTAACTGAGAGTTTCAAGTATTTCTTCTTGAGAGTGTCTGATGTGCATTGGTATTAAGGTGGGAAAATAATTTTCTTCATCCCTTTCCCATGGTTATGAAAGAATAGGAGGAGGGTCAGCTGATGAGGATGACATAACTAAAGCAGTGTCTGATTACAGTAAAATCTACAGGCAATCTGAAAATGTCATTTTGTGTTTTTGATGTATGTTCAAACAGTGTGACATTGCAGGACAAAAATGACCCCAGTACAGGAGTGTTGATGTGTAGTTTGGCTGTTACTTTGGTGAGGCATTTGGAAAGTCACTTGGTTCTGTACCTGTGAGTATCTTACCAGGTTTCTTCTGTTCACAGGGTTGTAGAGATTGCAGCCTGCCACTCTGCTCACACGTCGGCTGCCAAGACCCAGAGTGGCCAGGTGTACATGTGGGGCCAGTGCCGTGGGCAGTCCGTGACCTGCCCCCACCTCACTCACTTTGCCTGCACTGACGATGTGTTTGCTTGCTTTGCCACCCCTGCAGTTATGTGGCGTCTGCTCTCAGTAGGTGAGCTCCAGCTGCCACGTGGCAGCCAGTGCTATAATCTCTATCCTTTTGTACCGATCAGTACAGGATACCTCTTCTGTGGCAGGCTGCTGTTGCAAGGAGGATCTGCAGCTAGTTGTTTGTTTGTGTTTTTTTGTTTTGGTTTTTTTGGTTGGTTGGTTTTTTTTTTTTTTTTGTTTTTTTTTTTTTTTTTTTTTTTTTTTTTTTTTTTTTTTTTTTTTTTTTTTGTTTTTTTTGTTTTTTTTTGTTCTGAAATAAAGTCTGTTTTGGCAGCTGAGGATCCACTGTAGGGTTAATGAGATTGTTTGTCAATGTGTGCCTGGAGTGAATACTGGGTTTGTCTTGCAGTGTGAATATTGTGTATTTCCTACATTTAAACTGTTTGAATTTCTGCTCAGGACTGGGAAGGAATCCTGTATCATTAACATAACTTGGTTTTTCTCTTAAAGCTATTCCTACTTGGAAGACTGCTCCTGAGGGTTGTTATTTTGGTCTCTAACAACTTTGAATTTTAAGTATTGTCTCTAGCTTTCCTTCATTAGTATTTACTCTTCTAAGATGAATATGAAGGAACATCTCTCTCTCGCTCTCATATGCTTCATGTTTTGAAAGTAACATAATTCCAAGTTGTCATTTTGTAAGATTATTTGTCTCAAGTCTATTTAGTTTGACTTTTCTCAATGCCAGGCAAACCTGTAAATAATAGTCCCTGTAAAACAAGACCCTAATATAATAATTTTCTCTCTTTGAACTTTCTTTTTATAGGGTCTTAAGACTGTTCTTTGGGATGCAGTCTCTGTATCCAACAAATAAGCCTAAGCCTTTTTCTAGATTCTTTGATCCACCTGCTGCAAATTCTTATTTCACACAAGATATGCTATAAAGATCTTCACTTGCATTTCCTGGAAAACATGAAGGTGTCTTATGTTCAAGCCATGAAGATGTTTCATCCTGTATCGGCCATTTTAGTTCACAAGATCATTTAGGAGATCTAATCTGTTCTCATGTAGAAAGTGGTTCCTAATTTTGTTAGTCCCTGTGCAGAATTGTTTTTGTGGAGGGATAGATCACATCCTAAGTAACCTTTCTTTAAACTCAGAATTCATCATTCCATGTGGCTTGTCCTTCTCCATCTTAACTTCTCATTTAGCATGTTACCTCATTTGTAGAGGTTCAGGTAACAGTATCTCATCTGTAGAGGAAAACTCAATAGCTTTACTGAAGAGAGGAAAAGATTTGCTTGGAGTGGTCTGCTCATGAGAAAATCTAAGTCTTGTTTTATCCCATTTCTCACATTCTCCATTCTCTAATCCCCTGCACTATGTGTTAGTCTTGCTCTCTGTAGAGGTCTGAGAGTTGTCCAGTCTGTTGCCTTTTTGTAATAGTGAGGAGGTTTGAAGGACATCTCCCCAGTTTCAGTGCCTTTCAGGTTCTTGGGTTTTATCAGTTACTCTCAGACTGAGTATAACCAGTTATTTGCCTTCTGTGCCTGTATTTTAATACCTCTTAGCCTTTGGGTTTTTTTTCCTCACTTATTCTAATAATCTTACTGAATATTTAAATCAAAAGCATTAATTATGGGGGCATTTTTAATCTCCATTTTCCATATGTGTGTTTTCCTTCCTTGGCTTTTTCAGTCATATAGGTTTAAACCCCCCTTTTTATCTTTGTGGGGTGTTTTTGTTTGTTTGTTGTTTTTTTTTGTTTGTTTGTTTTTGTTTTTTTTTGAGTTGTTGTTTTTTTTTTTTTATGTGGCATTTTGCTTTCTTAGCAGGCGCTAACTCTGTGTAAAGGTTATTTTTCTACTTCTAGTTATGATGTGTCTGCCAAAAATAAAGAATCGGTCAGTCAGGGTTGGCTGTAGTGAACTGCAAATCTGCAGCCTTTTTTCAGGACTGAACTTAAGGTATTTGGAGTGAAATGATCTGCATAGCTTAAGCTAAGCTGATGACCTAGAAAAAAAAAGATCACATGAGCAAATGGAGAGGGATTGGAGCATAGTTTAGCTAGCCCAGATGAGTTACAGCTTGTGTGGATGATTCCTGTAAATCAGAGAAGTATGATCTTTTTTGGCATGAATGTGACTTGTCAGTTCTGAGGAGTTTTTTTAAATACTGTTTAGCTGTCCCTAATGGTGAAGAATGATTTGTGGATTGTGCTTCAACTCCTCTATGACTTCGAGAGACAGAGTGGGACCTCTGTGGGACCAGTGCCAGAGACGTTAGTAGAGAGAACTGTGATATCTCAGCTTTTGTGCCTTTAATTCCAAAATTGCTGAAGTCCTGTGTCCTTGGTTGTACCAAGAGCACAGTGTCCATCTCTCTTCAACAGCACTACTGTTGGATTTTGTGTTTTCATAGCTGACTAATAAACTGAGTAAATGGTGTCAGTGATAGTTGATGTTAGTGAACCCTGGCAAGCACCTTACCAGCAGGCTGTATCCAGTCTGTCAGCACAAGGAAGTGACCAAGTGGTGATATGTTTTCTTACTTTTTAGGCTCAACTCTCACCACGTCAGTGCAGTGTGAGTGCTGTGCCCTGTGTCCCAAGTGAGTTCAGGTGATGCTGCAGACTCCCATGAGCATCAGTGTGTGGGTTAAGCTGTAGAATCAAGTTTGCAGGTTGCAGAGCTGAGCTGAGCCAGTGCCAGAACTGAGCTCCCTGGAGGCTGGATATTTCATGGGTGGTGCCCATGCGGAGAACAAGTTCTCCGGGTACTTTCCTTGGCACTGTGCTACCTCTGTGCAATGGGATGGAATTCGAACTGCCGCCTGTAGCTGTTGTGGAGCAGCCCTTCCCAACAGGAAATGCTATAGGATTAATTCATTCTTCCCATTTTGCTGCTTAAGCCAGTGGAGCCCTGACACTGATCTGTTTTTCTTAACATGGTCTCAGTGTAGCTGCTAGCTTTAGTTAATGATGTGTGTGTTCCATTTAAGATGCTTAATGTGTTGTTTTGATTTTGTTTTTTAAATTGTTTCTGTAGAGCATGAAGACTTTTTAACAGTAGCAGAATCTCTGAAGAAAGAGTTTGACAGCCCGGAAACCTCAGATCTAAAGTTCCGTGTGGATGGAAAGTACATCCATGTCCATAAAGCTGTTCTGAAAATCAGGTAGTGGTCATATTCTGCAGATCTTGTTTGTGCAGAATAACCTTTTATAGCACAATCTTAGAGGGGGAAAAAATGTAAGGGTAGGGAGGAACCCCTGAACTTGTAATATGTACCATCTGTGTATCTGTGATTGCTTTAAATGCAGTGATTATAAAATGAGTGGTCCACCTTAATTTTTCACTGAGCCTGTTTGTTGTTCCCAGAATAATAAATTCTGTTGAGTTGGTCTGATTGCAAATGTATACACAGACAGTTCTGTGGCATGGACAAAGTAAGAATTTATCTTAATGCATAAGAAAGTCCATAATTTTAGGAACAAAAATGTGGACCACTGTCTGTGATGGGGTATGGTAAAATATCTGTGAATATTGTAGAGTGCCCCCAGTACATGTTTCAGGGGGGCCTGTAAAGTAACATTCTTATGTTTGTATAACAGTGTTCCAGGTGATGTCTTTGTCTCCTAGGTGTGAACACTTCAGAACAATGTTCCAGTCATACTGGAATGAGGATATGAAGGAAGTTATAGAAATAGACCAGTTTTCTTACCCTGTGTATCGTGCCTTTCTTGAGTACTTATATACAGACAGTGTTGACCTTCCGCCTGAAGATGCAATAGGTATTGCTTATGGTCCAATTATATTGGAAAGCAGCTTCCAGAAAGACTGATGCAGGATGCAGAATAAGTGTATAAACAGAGGTTTCTAGTCTAGCCTATAATGCTTTTTACTGGTGGTTAATTAAGCTGTCTTTAAAATACTCTTGTAGCAAAGTTACTACAGCAAAAGTGGTGCATATTTGAAACTGTGAGTCTTTTTTTCAAATTTGGGAGAGAAACTGGGTTAAAATACTTCTACATTTAACTAAATTGAGTCAGTTACTGTTTGGCATAATTATCAAAGAATCTCAGTAGACCTAATGGGAAAACTTGGACAGCAGAACAATTGTAGCAAGCTATAATTCAGTCCCAGATTTTGATATTAGTAAGGTTTTTTTTACTCATGTTGTGGTGCCTATTTTGTGACACTGTTGCAAGCCATTAGGTATGCAAATCAGTGGAACAGCTTTTATATTTACAGAGATGAACAGGATTGCAGCATGAAGTAATAAAAGGCCTTTCCCACGTGTGATGTACCTTTTCTGAGTGCTGGCCTACTTGCAAAAAGCACAGTAGAGAGGTAGAACTTTGCATGCAGAATACAGATCCAGTCTGTACCCCAGGAGCATAGACTGTTGTTGAAAGAGCAGAGATCGTTACATCTGACTAATACTGGTGGCGCTTTAATTGCAGGACTTTTGGATTTGGCTACTTCGTACTGTGAAAACAGACTGAAAAAACTGTGTCAGCACATCATCAAGAGAGGAATTACTGTGGAAAATGCTTTTTCATTGCTCTCTGCTGCTGTCAGATATGATGCAGAGGTAAACTTCTAAAGTTCAATCTCTTAAATAGGTGGCTGCTTTCAGACTAACTGTGGAGAAAAGCAGCTGGTTACATTTTCATATAAACTCTCTGACACTGTCAGATAATGCTATCTGCCACTTTCAGAATTTGAGAATGTTGGACTTAAAAAAACTGTGTTTGCCATGAGAGATCGATCTTTGTTTATTTTAATTTTTACCCATAAACCAGTTCTGGGATTGTAAACTAGTCTGTAGATACTTCTGAGGATGAAAACGCTAACTCTGAAACCAGGGAAGGGCTTAAATACTATGAGGAAAAAAAGGTAACACTGTGAAAAGCAGTCTTGTAAGCCTAGTTACTTATTTGTAAGGCTGTGTGTTGTGTGTGATGGTATGATAGTAGGTTGGGGATTGAGTGCATTTGGCTTTTTTTTTTTTTTTTAGCTACAGTCAAATACACTTTGAATTTTCACTGTCTGCTAATGACGTTAGGATAAGAACTGCTTCATGGGCCTTACAAATTTGAAGAGAGAAGAACAGTGTGCAGAAAGGGGGGAAGGCTAGTGGAACTTCCCTACTAGTCCACTAACATTCTGCTTTGAGAACTAACGGGGAAGTATTCCTGGGCTTGCTTTGGCTGTTCGTGTTCATTGTAGTATCTGTGCATTGTGTTGGCAACTTTGCGACTGGCTGGTTTTTAACTTGCTACTTACGCTAATAAAGCAGGTTTTTGGTACTCATTAAATCAACTCATTGCTTTTTCATGCACTTAATATCCAGCAACTGGCTTATAGGTTGCCCTAGCTTATTTCAGAGCCTTGTAGCGTGTTGCTTGTTTGATATATCTTACCCAAAGGGCTGTGTTAGTGTCTGTTGTGCCTTAAGCTCTACTGTGAATAATCTTTCATGGGAGTTCATAAAAAATAGGAAAACTTGCATCTTTTAGCCTCAAAAGATTGTTTGCAAGATGCATCTTCAGTGTATGATTGATTCTGCTTGAAAGGATATAAGAAATGCAGTTACTCTGCTTTGTCTGTACCTTACTAGCTAAAGGAAGTTAGAAGTTAAAACTGTAGGCCTAAATACTTCTTTCAGGAGAGAATGGGTGACCATGAGGGGCAGGGCTTTAATAAAAAGTTGGTTTTATGTGCTGTAATGCTAGTTGGAGACTTGAAATTGTTTGGATGATGTAGTTCATTCAAGGGAGTGGGCCTGGAAGACAACAATTTAAAGAAGCTTCTTCAGTGATTTAAAATACCTCCATGATGTGAAACTCTTCTATGCTTTCTTTTGGTGACTGAAGTGGCTAGCATTAGGTCAGGGCTGGCTTTTAAAATAATCCTTGACTGTTTCTTGTGCTTTTATTCACCTAAGTCTATATAAAGTACAGTTTGCTGGGAGTGCATCCATCTGCAAATTAAATTCAGCCTTTTTTTAAAATACAGAACTTTAAACTTTCCAGAGTTACTAATACTGCAATAATTCTGTTTATTGTGGTTTTCAGTTGCATTGACTTGGAATATGATTTTTTTTAAATAAAGCAGTGCAAAATACTGTAATGTGTATGATGTAATTTTCTTTAAAATGCTAGTTAATTCTGTTATTTTAAAAAAGAAAACCATCAGTGTTCAGTTCTAATAAGCTTGTCTTTTTTTGTTGCACAGATGCCACACAAGTCAAGATCTGCTGCTTCAGAATGCCTGGTTTTAGGCCAGGATATATTTTTATATTATTGTTGTGTCAAGAACTTCCACTGGCACACACAGTTGCCGTAGCTTTCAGTATTGACCTTAAGTGAAAACATGAATGCATATCAGTCTTTCATACCTGTGGCTTAAAGAGCTCTGCAAACTTGCTATGTTTTCCTGCAGTGCCCAGTCTGCTGAGCAGCTGAGGAAGGGTGTGTGCTCACCTACAGAGTACTGTCCTCCAAATGTTCAATAAAGTGGGAACAGTGTGGGGAGTTGCCCTTTTGTAGGGGCTGCAACGTTATCCTTAGTGCTGCATAGGTCTGCACCACAGAGTAGATTCCCTTCTCAAAAGAGGACTTGGAAATATTCAGTCTGAGTGGGAAGTGTTCTGTGGTCAACCTTATATTGACAGTGACTTGTGCTTTGTGTAAAGACATCTTTTCTGTCTTGACATCAGTGATGGTTGTGACTTTTACAAGTAAACTCCGATATTCGGAGTCCACTTTCTTCAAGAATTGCTGTGCTGTACTGTGCTACAGTACTTCTTTTGAATCATTTTTGGAACATCTGTGAAGTACTTTGTAACACAAGTCTGTTTCTAATGCACTGAAAGGCCTTCTGCCTAATTTTTGCTTTACAACTATACAGTCAGGATACAATTGCATTGAGCCTGGTGACATGTTATTTCAAGGCTCTAGTTAAGTCCTCAGCTAAGCAGTAGGTCAAGCAACCCTATGGTCAGATTTGAGTTTATATTATGGAATGAAGGAGTTGAATTTTTTCTTCATTCACAGTCTTGGTTATGTATCATTACAAGATCTTGTATTTATGTTGGAGTTTAATAGCTGTTAGTGAATGCAGATGAAAATCTTCAAGTGGGAGAACTTAAAATATATATAATTCAGAACAGCAACTTTTGTGACTACAACTGTATACTGAGAACTGGATTTTGGTTACTTTCCCTTGTAACTGATCTACATAGTGACACAGATGGGTATAATTATTACTGCATTTACATAGTGACTGTTTCTCCCCAAACCATTGAGAGCCCTTAGGTTAATGTGTTTGTCTAATTCTCTGCAAAAATAAAGCATATACAGGTGCTTGTGCCTGAATGAGATTTTTTTTTTTGTGATGAAAACAAAGGTAGTAACACTGGTTTTTTTTCTTTTCTTTTTCTGTTTAGGACCTAGAGGAATTCTGCTTTAAGTTTTGTGTCAATCATTTGACAGAAGTGACACAAACTACAGCATTTTGGCAAATGGATGGTCCCCTCCTAAAGGAATTCATTGCTAAAGCCAGTAAATGTGGAGCCTTTAAGAACTGAAATGAAGCTGTAAGTTATGATGTTGGTAGGGCTTTTTGCAGTTACAGCAGGATGCTGTAACTGCACGGGGAAGGGCAAGCATTATGTGGTCTTTTGCACCAGAAGACATTAAAGGCCACAGAGAAAACAAATGTTTTCAGTGCTCCAGAGTGAACTATTGTAAAAATTTCAACCAAAATATTTACTTGGATTTAACAAATTTGGATGGTGGAACCAACTGAAGATATGAGACACTGGTGCACAGAGGATACCAGCCCATGTTACAGACTTACCTTTCTAGCCTAGGAAATCTCAGTTCTAGCACCGCCTGCTCATGTGTTCAGTCTGTTTTGGGGTGGGAGAATAGTCTGATCGGAGCCACTGAATGACGTCACTTACATCATTAACTCCCTGGGATTATAGAGAAGCAAATGGCACAGTTATCTCTTACTGCATTTGCATGATTGTGAATGAATTGGCCATTCGCCATGTGTAATTAACCAAGTGTATCCAGTGCTCAAAGTGTGCAAAAATAATGTATCCTCAAAGCCTTTTCGAGTGACTTTGAGGAAAGGAGTTACTAGCAAAACTAATCGGGAGTTTATATGAGTGTATTTTAATCTAAGTTGTAATATGTACTTCGTGCAATCTCTTGAAGCAATATTTATAATGCGTAATGGAAATAACTCCCTCTTCAGTGACTCCAGATTACATTGGATCCCTCACAGGGGAAGAGATATACTGTTCTGAAAGTTGGGTGGGGTTTTGCTTTTAAGTATTGTCTAAATTTAAACTACATGTAATAAAATTTAATTTTTTTTGTACCTGTTCACTAGCAAACTAATTTAGACTTTGAAGAATGTTGCAAGGTTTAGTTACACTGTATAAATTGGATTATTTAAAAAACAAACAAACAACAAACTCAACAAAACAACAAAGGAAACCCCCCAACAAACATAAAGACAGCTAAACCCAAACTTACCTCTTACACTGTATTACTGAATGTTGCTGATTTTACTGTGCTTGACAGTACCTGTGATTTTGATTTCAGAAATGAGCAGATTTACTAGTAGGCACTAATTTAGACCTCAGTGATTGCTGTCTGTGGATCTGATTTTTTTCACTAAGTCATCCATATGTGAGCGTAACCCTACAGCAGGTATGTATGGACACACACACACCTCCTACTCTTATTTTGTGCTTTTAATAAGAGCTCTATGTTAATGCATTTTTGTTTTAGGTGGGTGTTTCCTATGCAGAATTTCTTTGAGTGGCACTTGAGTCCTGGGCTTGGACCAGTAAACTGGTGGTGTTTCTAGGCCCAGACAGGCAGCAGGTCCGAACTACATAAGCACTTAAAATTACTAGTATGTTGCTCTAAGGGGCACAGAGAATAATTCAAGAGCTTGTTTTTGAATGTTGTTATTCCATATTTATTGTTCCCCACTTTCCTGCAGAACAAGCTCCCATCTGGAAATCTAAATGGTCATGGAGAGAGTACAGCTGCTGTAACAGGATGTTACACTTGCCATGAACTATTAGGGCAGTGGAGCACCCTGGTGCTGCCCTGCTTGCTACAGAGGCAATTCCCCTCCTCAGCCATGTCCCAACCAGCAGTGGGGCCAGTGAGCACAACTCCACACACAGCTTTTGTTAAAAATGTTTTATTTTGTTAACTTAGCCTTTTTTAGGTAAATGATTCTTTTCCATATTCAAACAACTTTGTAAAAGCAAAACACAGGGAAGCTGAATCCTTTCTGAAAGGAGAAAGGAAGACACAGACCATTGTTTGTCCCATTTGACACTGTACATATTGTGAGTATAGTGCCCAACTGTTTTTGGTCTGCTGGTAAACACTGTTTCACCATCACAGCAGAACTAGTTACACATTGACCAGTCAAGTAAGAACAACATGGGGTTTTTAATTCAACTCCTGTTCGTAATTCAGAAGGCTTCTCTGCTCATTTATCTTCTTTGGAAAGCCAAAGCACCAGTATGATCCTTAAAACATCACTGTCTAGATACAGTGAAGCATCTACGTCACAGCCAAGGGAGGGCTCCCACAGTTAAAGTGACTGTAACAAGTGTTCTGTGGCAGCTGATGCTCCCTTGTCTTTGAGAAAATTGTCTTGGAGAAAAAAGTCTTCACTGGAGGGTATAAAAAATCCTAAATTTAGTGTGTAATGCTTACTTACTACATTGTAAAATTTGAAGATTTGAAAATTTTAAGAACTTTTAAAATTATTGCACCAGTGAGGTATAAAAATGAGTATAAGACCCAGTTCTTGCTTGTGTCTCTGGGGGCAGGGGGTTGCTTAGATATGGGCCAGATGTACTCCAGAGTTTCTATCATTAGAAAATCCTAAATATTGACACTTCTACAGACAGACTTTAGTGTTATTCAGACATTGTACTAGATGTACTGGCCGTGCTCTCTGGGGTAGGAAGGACTTCTTTTAAATCCTGCAGTAGCTCAATCTTGTGATCCAGTCTTTTTCTGTTTTCCAGAAGTCTCTGTATTTTTTCTTCAGTTCCTATTATGAAAAACAAAGGGATAAAAGCCTTTAATCATACATAACTATTTTTAATTTAAAATACGTGTTATGTGTGCATAAATACTGCAGAGGCTACCAATGCTTAGTTTAACCTACAATAAAGCATCTCCCTTTCTTCAGCAACATCTTTAACCCACCAAATGTAACCCATACATTTGGGCTCTTCATGAAATGCTGGACCATGTGTTGGAAAGAGCCTGACTGATACATCAAAGAAAGCACAAAGCAGTAGTTGCATACTTTAGTCATCTAACAAAATCCACAATGTAGTTAGTTTTGAGATTACATTTAACCCATGACAGCATATGTAAAAATTGTTAGTTCCCACAAGATTCTCAAAAACACAACCCTGTATTCTGCTTCTGGCAAAATCGTTATTGACAGTATCCTGATGGGATTAACCAAGTTGTTTACCTTATTTGCAAAGCTCTGCCTGACTGCATTTCTGCTTCTCTCTGCTGCTTCCGTTTTCCTACTGTTAAAGATTATTGAAATCAGTGAGAGCTCCATAACAGGCCTTACAGTGTTATTTGCAAGTTTTATATGAAGCACCTGGTTTGTTCAGTTAACAAGACACACAGAGGTGTTGATGACCTCTGAGCATCAGTGTTGGTCTGTAAACAACAAATGAGGTTTTTTTGGTGTGTAAGAATGTCAGTTCAGACATTTAGTAAGAAGGAAAAGACATTTTATACAAACTGAAGATATTTTTCCTATTTCATGGGGGAAGATATGGAAGGAAGTCTCCAAAGTTTTAAGGAGTAGAGTGGGGAAATGATTTCCAGCTGTTTATCCCATGCCATTTGGAATTATAGAGCCTAAACTGACTTAAGAAAGGGAAAAAAAAAAAAGGCACCTTTGGCCTTCTGCCTTCTTGCTGCTTCTTCCTCTGCAGTCAGAAAGCCCATCACTGCTGCTGTCTGTGTGTGTACATGGAAGATTATGTACGTGCACATGTTTTTAAGTATGTTACCCAAAGTTGGGTGTGGATGTTGGAAATAGGCATACAGAAGGATGGTGGTGCCTGCTGTCCAGAGAAAATTCTGGGTAGCAGATCACTGGAAAAGGAGCTGCTGCCCCACCCTTGCTCTGACTGAAGAGAAGATGGTCCCTTCTCTCTGTAGTCAGGTGACACCAATAGTTGACAGCACTTCCCCTGCTGCTCCACCACAGCCTATACCTCCCCTTTCACAGTGTTTTAACAGCTCAACAGCAGACAAATCCAGAATGGAAATAGTCCCCCCTACTGCTTGCTGCAGGCAGCCTTCATGGCACTTCCATGTGGTATCAAGCCTGTGCAGTCACAAGAACCAGCAGGCACATACTTGAAGAAAAAGTTGGACATACACATGTAAAAGCTGGGGAAAAAAAGTCTCAGAGACTATCTGAATATGAATTAATAAGTTACCAGAAATAAAAAGGACAGCTCAGTTGTTTAGAGCACAGTCCTAGTAATGCCAAGGTCACACGTTCAATCCCCATAGGGGCTGTTCACTTGAGAGTTGGACTCAGTGATCCTTGTGGGTCGCTTCCAACTCCGAACAGTCTGTAAGGATGTATTCAGCATGTGGGTGATCTACAGGTGGAAAACATACGGCTCAGACATACAGCTGTTTCTCTTCTCCCAGAAGAATGTGGCAGAAATAGAAATAGCTCAGGGAAAGATGTCAGTGATGGGAATGACTGGCCTACTGCAGTTCCTCCACAGAAAGGCAGACAACAGGTTGGAAACCTTCCACCTCATAGACGAAATGACCAAAAGGGAAAGAATATGTATTTCTGTCAAATGGGGCATGGACTGATGGACATGGGTGTGGAATGACTCCGCTGCTCTTCTGTAAGACAACTGCTTTGTAGTTCTCAGTGAAGGAACTGCTGAACAGTTTGAAAATTACGTATCATGGCCTTTGTGCAACCAAATTGCAGAATTTGTTGCTACAAACCCTCTGAAAACAACTGCTACCAAGTAGCTCAAAAGCTACTGGACAGACTGCTGACCAGCAAAGAGGAAATGGAAGCTGATGGAGATTCCCCCAAGAAGGATGCACAATAAAACTAAAGACTAAAGGAAGTCACTTTTCCTTGGAGGAGAAACAAGAACCTTCAACCTAGAAATCTAAAACTGCTGCTGAGGCAATAGCATGTCCCATATGAAAGGCTTTACATATAGTCAAGCTTGCAGTAGAGCTGCACACTGTAAAATAACTGTGTATCCCTGCGTATAAGAGGGATTTTAAAAAGCAGTATCAGCAGTTACAGTTCAGAGTAACTTTGCAGTGCTGACATGTAAGGCTTTAGAGCAGGTTCTGCATGATAGTCCAACAGGTGAAAAAAAGTAAAATGCAAAAATGGAGTGAAGGGTAAAGCATGTCAGATGACCCAAAGTCACCAGCTCCAGAAAAAAAATACCAAAGAAGACACAGTATTTATGCTAGTCCTACTTTATTCTTTGACATGGTATGTCACAACTCATTATCTAGAGCTTGTAAGACAGAGGACAACAACAACAAACCCCCACTTCCTCCCCCCCCCCAAAAAAAAAAAAACAAAGAAGCTCTTTCCCTCTCTACAGCTTCACTTTCATTTCCTTCTCACTGGTTTGTGTTAAGAAGTTCACTTGGATCAGTTTTGGAACCAGCCTTGATGTGTGTTTTCATTACTGACCCTGAAATTATAAGTAGACTGGTGGTATCAGAAAAGAAGATTGTGTGGTGCAGGAAGAACTGAGCTGCCTGAGTCATGGGGAAATCGAGAGAGGGGACAACTTGTACCCACAAGAATCACATGGTTGTGTGTGTTCAGGTGCCAATATCAAGAAATTCTCCTGTAAGCTGAGAAGAGGATGAAAGAATTGATGAAAGAAACAAAATATGATCCAAGGTTGTGTCACATGAGGAATTCTGAGCAGAGATGTTTTAATGCCCTTAGACGAGGCACTGGCAGAACCTGCTGCAACACAGTCCCATCGCTGGAAAAGGAATTAAAATGCAAGAACAGGAGACTGAAGTGAGGAGCCTGCATTTTTCAGTCAGCTGAAGGGGAAACAGCAAACATTGCCTTCATGCATTGAACCTCAGTGTTAGATAATTAAAGCCCTTTTCACCATAATAAATTAAAGCAAAAGTTAGAACAAGGCTGCTAACTGTTGGAAAGAGAAAGAGGAGAAAAAGACTTGCCTGTATGAAAAAGTTTTAGCTTTGTTGCTTAAAACAGCTCAACTGCAGCCCAAGCCCCAGAGTTTCCTTCCACATAGGTGGTCCCAAGCAACCACTCCTGGCTTTGTTTCTATTTCACTCTGGGCATTCTCACTTTATTTTTGAAAGCACATTACAATTGCCACCAGGTCCAGGTAAGTTGTGTTTCCGTTAAAAGCCTTAGTCTGAACACTGGTCAGACAGCAGCAGAGCTGTAATGCCAGTAAGCTGCTGAAGGGAGGTTGCAGAGAAGGAACCAAAACAATCTGCAGGAGAGGGGAGTATCCCTGGGGCAGAGACCTCTTTGTCTTTAAAAGCTGTGGAACTGAGTTGCCTCCCCCTCGAGACAAATTTGACATACTGTATTTCTAAAGATTCAGGTAGCAGTGGCTTTTTTTCAAGACTCTATATAATATTGAAAAAAAAAACCCAAAGTTCCTTGGAATTTTCATTTTAAATGATTTTATCAAAATTCTCAGAATAACGTCAATGCAAAAACCCAGACCAACTGCTACTGCTCTGACAGCTTTTCTGCACATACCTGAATGAATATTTGTCAGTACATTTTCAAACAGTCCACAGTCAAACAGTGCCATTACTGTCTTTTCATATTCTGGGGAAAGAAATAAGTAGATCTAATATTACCAAATTAAGGTTATATTAAGGTCTACAGAGTCCTACATTAGAAGTAACACAAAACAGTAGTTACTTTCCATTATACTAATTGCTTGAGGTTTTAAGATGTCTTCCTTCTCATACAACCTATATTGAGAAAAAAGGATCAAATTGACAATTGTACTTTCTTTTTAGTTTCATACAGAAAATAATTCCCTTTTTGGGTCTGCACCAAACAAACAGTCCATTTAAAAAAGAGCCATATACTTAAGTCACATTTCATTCCATCATGTCAGGACTGTGTGATGGCAGGGCTGACCATACCAATTCCCCCTTACAGATCCTGTGATGTGTGGGACAGAGCTATCCCTGTTCAGTGTTAAAAACCATCTAAGAACTATGGCTCCATTTCATACTGAGGCTTCTGCTGAAGCAGAGTACAAAATGCTCACAGAGTTCAACTGATCATTAAGAGGTTTCCTTCATGGTGCAGACTCTGAGTCTCTATCTAACATGTCCTGGACTTCACTGCTGCTTTCAGCAGCTGGTATCATATCACACACAAGCTGCTCATGAAGGAAGACATATCCAGGTGGGAAATTTTACTTTTCATGCATGTGCTTCAGTTACTTTGAATAAAATGGCATTCTTTAAGCAAAAGTATTACTCATAATTTGTAAAACTGGGAGGACAGTAGGAGAGGAAGGTTTGGAATTTTCTTTAGTGGTGTTGTGGACAAAGCAGCATTAAAGTGGAACTCTCCAAGAACAGTGTACTTCATAGAAGCTGATAAACTGACAAAAACTCTAGAGACACTAATAGCTGACAGTACAGTTGTAACAAATCAGCCAAAGACTTAAAATGCACACACTCAGGGATTTTTCACTCAGAAGAGTGCTGATACTAACAGACAGCTGGTCCCTCTGTGAAACTGTAAGAGCAACACACGATCCAAATAAAACCTTCCAGTTCTCTTGAGGACCTCTCTCTTTTCCAGTGCATGGAAAAAGACACCAAACTGAACCGTCTTTATGCTTATGCCAGTGGGTAAAAGGTGGCTTCAACTACTTCAAGTCAGTAGTTTTGCTAGACCATGCTGAGCTGGCAGCTCTTATATAATGCTAAGAAAATAAGTTCCTTGGAATTTTTATTTTACATGGTCATTTAAAGGGGAAGGTAATTCTCAACCCACTGCACAGCTGCAGAAATAAGACAATTATATTTAGCATTGTGGTATCCTCAGGAAGGTGGCCCAGTGCCAAGAGCCTGGCATTCAGATCTGCATTTCTGCTTTGAGAGCACAGTCCCCCATGGTTCTCCATACCTGTTTCTGAAGTATTGTCATCCATTAGTTTTTCCTGCGCCAGGTGAAGAATGTCCAGCATTTCTTCAAATATGTCGTCTAGAAGCCCAGCTTGTTTGCATTTCCTAACAAGGTCTATTTGGACTGTTAAAACAAAAAAAAAAACCCAAGTGATCTGTAAAGCGGGCTTTACTCCTCTCTTCAGAAACTAAAACTTTGGCCAAAATTCTCCCTCCAGTAATAAATACTTCTGGAAATCTCTGGCTCCTCCAGCCACCCATATAGCCCTGTTCAGTGGGAACACAAAAGTGGTCAGGCAAATGTAAGCACTATGCTGGATGTAAAATTCTCTAAGCTCTAGGTTTAGCTTCATTCATCAACACAACTCTAACTGTGCCATTCCTAAAGACTCCTAGAACTCTCCAGTATAGGAAACCAAGTGATGTGTCTTGCTTGTCTTTCTTTCAATCCTTAGGACCACACCATGGACTGAGCACGCTAAAGGACAGAAAACAGTGCAAGAAGTGAATCAATAATGGATTTGGTAAAAATTAAGGCAACTTTTACTCCAAATGATCCAGGCATTAAACTTGATTATTACAGCCCATTTTATACACCTACTTTGTCAGATTTGGATTGCTAGGGAAATAATTGTCTATTTTTAATTCATCTCAGAACAGCAGGTCAGTGTCAAGTCTCAGTAGAGAACAATGCAATGGGCTGTTCAAAAGGAAAGAGCTATCAACTCACAAGTCTGCCAGTCTCCATAAAAAACAACTACATTTTACTGGAAACATTTGTGAGAAAAGAAATGTCATCTCACGAGATGCCTGATGAGTATTTTGGGATTCTGCATAGGTTTGCTGTTTCTTTACAGTGATAGTAAAAATTCAGAAAAAAGCACTAGGCAGCCACGTACAATACTGTGCCCATACACTAAGCATATCAAAGGGAGATGACTAATCACCACTAGCATCTTTCAAACTTTCAAGTAACAGGAGAATCCCAACAAGCAATTGCAGCTGGAGCTTCAGGGTAATGTGAAAACTGCAGCACTGAAGGATAGATCCTGTGGTCCATTTCACTGTTGAAATACCATATTTATGCAGCAAAATACTATGTGGTGTTAAGCATCTAAAGTACATCCAGGCTTCAAAAGGTAAGATATGCTGTGCCTCCCATCTCACAACTCTCTGCTAACCCATTCCAAAGCACCACGCTACAGGGCTCACCCGTCTTTCAAGAGGGGCTCAGGACAAGGAGACCGAGAAGGAGGACAGATTCCCTTTTAAATTCAACTGCACTGATTCAGAGGAGGGGGCTCAGGCAGAGGCACCCCTGTTTGCAGGAGACACAGAGCTGAATGCAGCAGCCAGAGCAGGGGAATTCCCATGAGAATCCCAGGCTCATATCACACAACAAGTCTCACTCAGCCAAACCACAGACATTTGTTTGCTGCAGTTGTTCTGCAAATCTGATTTCCGCTGCCATGTCAGAGCTTGGAGAGTCACTCGTGTCAAGAGAATAATAAAACAATAAAGCAGCATCACTGCTACCAGCCATCTCCAAGCTCTGGACTTCAACAAAACAGATCATAGTACCTCCTAGTTGCTCTGTGAGTCTCACCTTTATGCCTGTTGTTTTTTCTTTTTAGTATTTGTAAATGGTTTTCTTCTGATTTCTCTTCTGTTTTCTGTAAGACAATAAAAATAATATATTTTTATATCATACTAACATTTACTGCTGTTTTCAGTATCAGAAAGACAGAAAACAGCCCACATTTCTGTGAATAGTCAGCTCCTTTGCACAGCTAATGATATTCCTCTTCAGATACTTCATTTTTAAAATGGAAACAAAAGCTGCATCAAGCCAAAACACTAAGAAAAGCCCAGCACCTGGGACACCACGCTACTTAATAATTTCATTTAACAATAATCATTTCAGTTAACAAACATCTATTGCGAACTCACAGGGCAAACAATGTTTTGTTCCTTAGACCTTATGTAATACTGGAGAGGAAGAAAAGCAGGAATGTTTTTCCTTTGGACAGGATGCAGTCATTCTCTCCTGTCCCATGCCATACCACGGTACTACGAAAGGAATGTTTCTGTTCTGTCCCAAAATTCCACCAGTGTAAATGTGTATTGCTTACACAATGGTAAACAATTTATCCCACAGCGATAAATCCTGAAGCCCGTCAGCTTTTTCTTTGCACTGTTTGTATTGTTTTCGGAGATCACTCACACAGAAGAGGAGCAGAAAGAACAATACTGTGGGTAACTGGCCAAATGAACCTCAGTTATGATACCAGCTGAGAAATTCTTAGAGACAAATAACCAACCCTTATGACAATACTATATAAAAGCTACAAAGATCATCCATGGACCCTCATGTGACCTCCCTTTAATCTCAAGATCTAGGAAAGGCAGATTTTTTTCCCAAGGGGAGCTGGACACCAATTCCTCTAGAAAGAAGAAACCCCATCCTCTCGAAATGTAAAAGAGAATTGCCACGCACCCTTCCGTAGAGCCAGGAGACTCACCTCAAAATTTACAATAAATTGCATTTACAGGTTTTCAACCAATCTGTAAAACAATCCCCCCTGCAACCAGAGGGATGTTTGACAGTTCCAAACCCTTGGGAAGGCCATCTGAGAACTGCCTGATCTGCAGTGCAAGTCTGCCACACTTACCATGAGCACAGGCTCACAAACAAGTGGGGGTTTAAAAGGCCCAACAGACTCATCAAAAGCAGGTTTTTGTGGAAGCCGTGTCAAGTCCTAAGCAAACCTGAGCTCAGGGCACAGTACTTCAAAAGAAATGGGGCCCCCAAAAGAAGCTCTTTCTGTCCATGCCAAGATCTCAGCCACCAAGTCAGCCTGGTTTGGAGTGTCCTACCGCATTTGTGCCATGTTACCCGTGGGCAGCGCCAGCTCTGCCTGAAGCAGCTCCAAACGCAAACAGTTTTGGTTTGACAGAGTGGCAAGATCCAAACAAGGCAGCCGTAAAGCACAAGCACACTGCTTCTGTGAGGAAGTCTTTCTCTGAACACAGGGTCAAAATACTTTGCTAAGTCCTTTGCTATAGCAGATGTGGATTCCTGTTTCAGAGCTGCTGAAATTCAGAATTACCATTTCTTCCGTGATGGTGGGAGACGTCAGTGTGTATCTTCTCTTCTTATTAACTGAACCTAGGAATCAAGAAACAACAAAGAAATGAATGTGACAACCACAGACTGACAACTACACATTGTTTACCTTCCCTCTTTTCCCAAAAAGATACAAAAGTGAGGCACTTTGGGCAGCAAGGTCAGAGTATGCTTCAGCTTCCCCAAATAACTGACATTTCAGTGGAATTCACATTATTTCCATTTAAGAAAAATTACAAGCCTGGACCATTAGGAAAAAATGCAAAATCATTTCAGCAGTAGGATATCACTTTACCTTTTAAATTCAGTAGATTTTTGATTGTGGCAGAGTGAACTTAATCTCTCTGGCAGCAGCATTACCTCTAAGTGGTAAAAACTGCTGGCAAATTTATAAAAGATTACTTTTTTTTTTCCCCAAGACAAATCCTGTTTATGTTAATACACCCTTAAAATTAAGACTACATAAAGAATTATTTTAGGTGTTCCAAAGACACACAAAAGGCAATAGGTTTTTCACTGATACAATGATACTCCTAGAAAACCTTCAGAGTCAATTTCACTTGTCAGTTAAATATCATTTATGCTGGGAAGTTTTTAATGATGTGGTATGAGATCTCTGCAAAATTATCTGTGTTTCACTGTGTCCTTTCCATCAGCATGCACCAGCCTCTTGCCAACACTGTAACTGGCAGCTTTTGGAAACAGCTACAGCATCACAAGCAGAGAAGGATAACTCTGGCAAGAAAGATACAGCAGGAGCAGAGAAAACTAGAGAAGAGTTCAATCACCCACCAAACCTGAGGGTTTTAAGACCAGTGGGGTTACATGCCCCCTTCGCTGTTTAAGTTCAGAACTTCTGGGCAGCACTTAGTAAAGTCTTTCCCATGACTTAGAAGTCATCCTGTCAAGAGGAACTAGGAGTCACTGTTGCAGGAGGAGGTTGTTGAAACAAGTTTGGGCTTTGAGTATTGATGCTGTACATTTGCATTTTTCATGGCCTGAAAGGAAATCACAGACTCTGACTTGATCGAAAATAAAGCTGCATGGCCTAATTTGGGGCAGTCGAGGAGACACTGGTGTAGGTACAAAGTGTTCCTTGCTATCTAGCATAGTATCTTTGACATGTGATGGGATATTCTCAACTCTCCCTGCTATTTGCTGTGAGGATGCCTTATACAAAGAAGAGGAACACAATCCAAAGAGCAGCCCAACCCCTCCTGCCCTGCACAGTGCCCAGTGCTCTCTGTCAGCCTTTATTCTCTCCACATCCAACATTTCCAGTTAAGCAGAGGTTGGAGTCTGTTTCCAGGACTAATCTGCTGTTCCATCCCTGCTGTGTAGAGCTGCAAGAATTCTTGGCTCCTAAGGCATCTTATCCCCTTCCAAACACACAGCAGAGCCCTGATAGTTTAGCACAAGAACATTGTTTCAACCAAGAACAAAGGGATATTTCTTGACCCTATTTTCTCCAAGCTCCTTGAGAAAACAGGCCTGGAGAGGCAGCTCCTGCTCCCGCATGGCCCAAAGGAACAGCTGAGTTACTTCAAGTTGGATCCTAAAAGTCAGAACTACCATGGAAACAGAGAACTTGCATCCAGCCTGTCTCCCTCATTGTCCTGTGCAGACCTGCAAACACCTCAGCACAGGTGTCCCTTGCCTGCCAGGATGGCCCAGGAGTGGCTCAGAAAGAGCATCTGCTACTTCAGCCTATTCACCAGCTGATTCCCCCCACTATTGTTAGTGCCACATGTGCACCCAAAGAGCTGCTTAGAAGCAAGAAACCTTTGGCCTGGGGAACAGCTACTCTCTCAGACAGGTGGGAGAAGCCAATTTAGGAGGCAGGGCAGACACTGCTGACAGAATCCATTTACTCCTCAGAGGGTCTCCAAATTAAGTGCCTCTGGAAGAACTCCAGGGGAAGACCTCTGTTCTCAGGGAACAGGCCGAATGTGCAGTATTTGAAGACACGAGGACCTTCCAATACCTCAGGGGGGTTGAAAAGAGAGAAAGGAAGCTGAAAAGTGACTTTGTACAAGGGCATGTAGTGACAGGACAAGGGGGAATGGCTTCAAACTGAAAGAGGACAGGTGTAGATATTACAAAGAAATTCTTTACTGTGAGGGTGCTGATGCACTGGAACAGACTGCCCAGAGAAGCTGTGGATGCCCTATCCCTGGAAGTGTTCAAGGCCAAGTTGGATGGGGCTTTGAGAACCTGGTCCAATGAAAGGTGTCCCTGCCCATGGCAGAGGGGTTAGAACTAGATGATCTTCAAGGTCTCTTCCAACATAAACCATTCTGTGATTCAACTTCATACAAGTTAAGCCCTCCTTATGAAGGAGGTGGTCTACAGGGCTAGACCTAATGCCTTAATCTCATCTCATACGGAAAGTAAAGCAATTGTGGCCCTGTTCAGTACTTGGGCAGGAGACCACCTGGGACCCTGGACAGACCCAACAGACTGACAACCACTAGACCACAGAAATCAAATTAATTTTAAAAAGTGAAGGAAAGTCAGGACACAGAACTATGGATAAGTGAAACGCAAAGCTGCTGAATAAACTAAGAAGCTGCATTTGATCAGTCAAAATTTACTAGACTTCAGTGAGAGTACACCACTCTCAGCACGAGTGTTTGCAGTCCAACTGAGCTTCACTTCAAAGTAAAGGCCATTCTAGGACCCACTTCATCTTGAGCAGGGTTGTGTGCATTAAGTTAACAATGTCCAGCTTTAGTTGGTTAATTCCAACTACCTTGGAATCAGCAAGGATCAAGACTGCCAAATTAAGCTGCATTTTGCTAGCACAGGAATCAACCCTAAAACAGGTTGTATAAGCCTTCTGTTACACTTAAAAAGTTCTTTGGAATCCTTCAGAATGAAAGACCCTATTTTAAAAACTATTGCAGTGAATACAGAAAATAAAAATGTGAATGTTTTAGCATAGCTACAGATAAAATCCCAAGGTGGCCTCTCCTGTAACAGCCCTCTCTTTGCTAATCAAGTGCCAACTTATGTGTGGCTCTCCTGTCTCACACGGACTTTACAAGCTGCCTGGGCCTACCTTCCCGAACAGAGTCAGAATAATTCCATGACAGATCAAGTCCAAGGTGGTTTAAGTCAGTTTTGAGGGAGATTCAGGGAAGATTAAATTTTAACATATCCTACTTCAAAAAAACCTGCTTGATTTTTTGTGCATACATGTGGATCTCAACCAAACCACTCCTGCAAGACTGGAAATCTACTGCTCAACATGAAGGTGGAGTAGCACTTATTTTGTTCAAATGAATTACTGTCTATAGGATAAAAATTTAAAAAAAAATGTAATCAATAAAGGCATTAAAGAAACTCACCACAGTGACTGCTTCTATTGCCTGGGTCATGTTTTGGGCAGAACACTCTAAAATTTAAGTTCAATTTTAAGAAAAAGAGAAAAAGTATTAATAAGGATATAAACAGAGTTATGCTCACTGATTTTAACAGATATTTCCCCCTCTTTTTATTGAACGTAAACTGCAAGACAGTTATAAAGAATTATCAGGAATTTTGTTCAGCATTACCCACCTAGGAAAGCACCTGCTGTAAAGTCACGTGCATGGACATGCTTGTATCTGTATTTTTACAGCCTCAGTGGACTATCAACACTGAAGCCTTGAATGACCAGTTCCATTGGCCAACTCTGCCTGGACCTGCCCACTGAGTCAGACACATTTAATCTGGCATGGTGATCACTGTGTCAGAGGTAACTTACTGAAACGAGGTTAATGCTGTCAAGGTGAAATACCACAACACTGACGCTGCTGAGGTTCTGCCCCCTCACCCTGCACCACCAGGCCAGGAACCTGTCCAGTCACACCTGCTCACTAGCCAGCTTCAATTTACGAGCCCTGCTCGATGTGTCAGCAGAGCTGCGGCACCACCACACACAGTGCCACAACTTGTTTGGAGGTCTCTCTGCTCCTCCCTTTCCACTGCCCTGTGCTGATGAGGGGGTCCTCACATCCTGAGGAAGTAGGGCACCCTGTCTGAGATCCAGTAGCTTCATGCCACTCAATCCATTTTTTCCTTAAAGGTTTTAGTAGTATGCAAGATAGGAATATTTTCACTGATTCTAGGAGAGCAATGTGAACTCCCTGGAAGAGGGAAAACGCAACAAATGTAACTGGAAACATTCCTTATCTTCTGGTTACAATAATGTGCAGAGAACATGAACCAGCTTTTATAATATGCCTTTCTTACAGAAGGATCCCAATTAACTTTTTAAGCAAAAATGCCTCCTTAAGAGCATGGTTTAGTTGAACACTTCCTTACAAATGTATTTGCCAAGCCTATTGCTCAGTCCTTGGAAACAATTTTTAAAGGGAACTGTATTTACTAGAATATTTTCTAATTGTCATTCTTTTGTCTTACCAAAAATAGAAGCACTACCCTTAGAAATGCAGCCTGTTTCCATGATGAGCCAGCTTTTTTTGCATGAAATGCATTCTGACGCACAAAAAAAAAAGAATCAGATGTAGATACGCCTAACAACTTAGCCAGAAAGCTAAGCAATGGAGACACCTTATTTACATCCCTGAATTTCTAATACTGCTTTTTGGAGATTGATTTTTTGCCTTTTTTCTCCCTTTAATTCTAGTCTTCCCCAGTTAAAACAATGCTCCTAAGCACAAAAGTATCTTGTAAAGAACAGACACTATATTTTACTACTCAGGCCGCTTTATTTGGAAGCGCTTCCCTACTATCATTTTTGCAAGACAGATGTACAAATTGCATTTATTTCTGTACTTTGACTGGCCACTTCCACAGCACTGTATGGCTTCTCTTTTTTCTTCTGCTCTATTTGTTTTGATAATCACTGCTCATCATAACAATGGCAACTGAGAATTTAAAAGCACCAGTTCTGTCACTCTGGAAGGAATTCTCCTTTTTGATATGCTTCATAGTATGTCATATCTCACCATGAAAAAGTGCAGGGGCTGTCAGTCCACATTCACTATTTTTCAAGTCAACTCTCCAATAATTTCAGGTTACAATTTCTGTATTTTATTTTTGTGACTGATACTATGCAAAAAGTCTTTAGTTTCAAATCCTTGAAGCCTGTCCCATTACCTTTCTCTAATCCAGTCCTTTCCCACCTCTTTAATACAGGTTGCTATAGCCTAGTTTCCTGTATTATTTCTACATAGGACACACAACAGTAACACACACAGTCTCACACAGTGACTTATTACCTTAATACTTAATAATAAAAAGGCAGTTTTAAAGGTCTCTCAAACCTCTAAGGTCACCAGCTCAAAAAATTACCAAACCGAACTATATATTCAACCACTGCTTTACCATTTTCTAACTAGACAGTCTCACTTACTTTTCAACACCTTGAGAAGTTCAGTCTTCTTGAACCCCAGTTATCCCTTCTAAAGATATATGATAAAAGCCATTTATTCTGCAACCATAGGAAGTTTCCATCTTCCCAGCTACACTCTTTCATGAGCTTGGCAGTCTTCCAAAAACTTTACAAGCAGAAACTAAACTAAACCATCTTCCCTATACAGCTGGGCTTAGAACCTTGCATTAAGACATATTCATTTTAGACTGAGAACCCCAATGACACAGCCAAGAGTGCAAGTCTTTTGACACAGGAGGACCTACTAAGGACTGCACTAGTCTACTGCTTTCTAAAACAAATAGTCATTAGATGATCCCCTGATTAATCAAAGACTAACAGGGCCTGTGATCTCTCTGGCCTTGCACAGAAATGAACATCGGGGGTTTTATGCACCTCAGACTTTACCACAACTTCAGAATTTCAAAAGATATCTGAAGTCCCCATTTCTCAAATGCTTCATCTGCATCCTCCAAACAACTTGCTCCATCTGTTAATGGCAATGCAGGCAACCCAAGGGCAGTGGACACCAGAACTAGCATGATCAGGACAGAAAACTTACTTAGGATCTGTTTAGTTGGGTTAATACTAATAATGTACTTGAAATACAAGGTCTTTGGGTGAGAATCAAAGTTCTCTGCTAGCATAGGAGGGCAAAATTACCAGAATTTGCCTAATGTGAACAGACCCAGAAGTACTATAGCCTACTCTGTGCTCAGACTCCATTTACTGGAGCTTCTGAACAAAGAGAAATGGAGAATTTGCATGACATTAATAAAAATCTTGGTCCTTGAAGGCTAGCTAGATAGTCAGTAAGGACTGACTTCCCCAGTTTTGGCCTAGTGAACTTTCAGGTATGTTACACGCTCAAACACTGAATAGATTCCTTCTCGCTGCTGCGAAGGTTTCCTGTGAAAGGCAATCGTTTCCCTCACTGCTTGCAAACAAGAGGATCAAGCATCACTTTAAGAGGAGAAAATACTTCCATTTAAAAAAAAACTTAAAAAAACTCCCACATAATTTTTAAGTGTCTCTTCTGACACCACCACAAAAACACTGACATAACGCTTGGTTAAATACCGGTAGACTCCCTTTACTTGGTCGGTCTCAATGGCCGCGTCGTCGCAGAGTGCGCAGAAGTAGTGGTAACTCCTGCGGCAGGCTCTCTCCTCGCAGCCCACAGTGGCTCCTTTCTTGCGACAGAAGCTGCACACCTAGAACAGGATGGGATTTAGCAGGTAAATGTCAAAGGCAGCTGCTAAAATCTTGCCACAGAGGGCAAATACCACCCTCTATGGGAAAACACCGTATTTTCACTGCAAGTCACATCTGTGTAATTCATCAGGCAAGTTCGCTCCTGCGAATTCCTACCCTGGTTGTTATCCTGGCACCTTTTTGCTATCTGACCTCTATTCATACTGATAAACTTGTAAGATGATGCAAAGAGCTACACGAGGGCACTGGACAATTTCCCCAAGTCATTTCAAGATCAACTGGTATTACTGACTGTATTTATGTTTTCTAGGATAACTTCATAATGAAGAGTTCCACCCAGGATGTAGGGGAGGAGGGCAGCTGAAGACAAAGCCAATTTAAAAAAAAACAAACCTCATATAAATAACCTTCCTTCTGCTAAACACAGAAGGTGTTTCCCTTTACACTTATGGATTGCATACTTTTGTTTCAGGCACTGGCTTAGTCCTTTGCTGAAGTCTTAGGCAACTTCAACTAAGGACTTGGAGGTCAGAACAAAACCCCAAAACACACCTACATTTTAACACAGAATAAAATAAATTTCACCAAATATAGCATCAAATCCATAATTCTAACACAAAATCTGTAATCCCTAATCGTCATAGAACAGTAGGACCAGGTACTCTTCTGTATTTTTTAAAAAGCACAGAACAGGCCAGACAACCTCCAGCACTGAGACAGGACTAAGTATAGATTGAGAAAAAAACCTCCTTACCAGCCGCTTTCCTCTCTTGAACTCTTTCAAAACTGATGTCACATCAAATCTTATATCCAGATTTTCTGGGTTATACTCTTCAGATTCCACAAATCCTGAGGAAAATAACTAAAGACAAAAGAGACAATATTAAGAAATAAGAGTGACTCAGCCCCCAGTGCAGGAAAGCAACAGAGAGCACATCCTCTTGCACTGGCCCTATCCAAGGAGGTTGATTTTCATCTGTGTTTTTAAGAGGTTATACCTAGACTAAACAGGGAGCTGTGCTTAAATATTTTTGCAGTCAAAAGAAGTTTCTCCTCTACACAGTTCACATTCATGTCATGTGAAATCTACTAATATAATAAGTTGAGAAACTTATTAAGAAACATGAACTAAGAAAACGTGGAATTCCAGGCTGTCCAGAGCACGAAGCAGCTCTACAGACCTCTACAACTTGAACATCTTGTTATGTGCTCAGTTATTCAGACTTAGAGCTGGATGCAGTATTTCTCTGTAATAAGATTTCCATACAGCCCAGTGCTGACAACAATTGTCTGCAGGAGAAACACAGGAACATTGTACAAAATCTGGGAGACATCCACAAAAAAATGTATACATGCACACTTGTCATTTTAATTCCCACAGAACTGCTGAGCCACAACAATGAGTAAGGAAGGGGAAGCTCTTGGCAACTATTTCATAATCATTATATATAGCTAATTCCAAACAAAAGGGAGCCACCCTTTCATCAACTGGCTGGCACAGCCTCTCTGTTCAGAAGGTGCTATCTAACTGTAAAAAACCCAAACAACACACATAAGCCTAAGCCAAAGAAATGAGTAAAGTTACTGGCAGGAGAGAGAAAGAAAAAGAGAGAGAAGAGAGAAAAAATTTCAACACTGGAACAACATTAAAGCCCTAATAAAACTGGTTTAAAACAAAATATCCAAGTAACACTGTAAAAGAGGTATCAAATGCTCCTGAAATATTCTACAATAAAAAGAACTAACCAAGCAAAAAAGGGTAGTCAAAAAATAAAGATGTAGACATAAAAACTGTGAGAATGAGAAGAGTGGAACAGTTAAAGCCAGAAAGCTGTTCTAGCAGAAGACACCTTCTGCACTAATGACCCTTGGCTATATTCTCCCTCTCCTGAAGGGAGAATACAGCATCTGTAATTGATTCTGTACATCAAGAACCAGCTCCACCAAGATTCCAGAATAAAGGGGAGGCATTTTGACAGCAAGAAAAGTAAACATGTTCTAGGATCACAGCACACTTAGAGTTCCACAGATGTTTTTATATAATAAATGTCTGATATTTTTATTTCTTATTTTAAATAAGGCACAGAGCAGGAAGTATTTTCACCTTCATATATCAAGTGATGCGAACAACTTCCTGTGGTATAAGAAGCCTTATCCAATTTAGTGTCTCAAGAAGACCTATGCCTATTCCTAGACTGTATGCATGCCTAAAATCACTGATCAGCAACAGACACACAGAAAAACACCAAAAATCATGTGTCCAGCTGTGCAGCCATGTCCTCTCTCACTCCAAAATCCTGGCCAAGCCCTGTTGGTTTTCGTAGCTTTTCAACCTAATATAACCTTGCTGGTATGAGTAAGCAGCCTTTCAAGACAGATCCACTGTAAAGTCAAGAACAAGGAAGCAATGGAAACTTCCCCCTTATCCCTTCTTCTCCATTTGCCCCAGGTACAGACCAACTAAAAGCCACTCACCAGACAATCCTGATGAACTGCAATATCTCTCTCTTTGGCAATATACATCACAGAACCAGCCTCCCCTTCTGAACAAAATGCACATGTTCTTCTCACCATCTTCGCCATTATTCAGAAAGCACCTAGAGCAGGAAGAAACTGGGACAAAACACAAAGCAGTTGATGCAACTACCATATGCCAAGCAGGACAGAGGAAAGCAGAGCTTGCTACCTCTTGCCCTCTAACTGCTCTTTCACCTACATCCCCTGAACCCTGGCACTTTGCTCTTCCAGCAACAACTACTAGTAGAATATGCAAAGCCCGCTCTTGGGACAGCAGTGGATGGACACCAGCTTTGCAGGAACTCCAACAGTGAAAGCAGGAGGAAAAGTGGTTTATCTCTTCTTGGAAAGTCAGCAACAAGTTATAAGGGTAATACAAGAGTTTTCAAGTTTGCTTGGAAATATCTGCTCAAACAACAGGACCCAAGAGCAACCCAGCAAGTCATGCCCTAAGGAGTGAAACTCCTTTTACTTGGAGAAGGTTAATCACTCATAGCAGTGCTTTTCTTTAGCTATTTCTGCCATATGTGGGTCTGCAAGTCAACAAAAGAGAGAAAAACAGCTGTCCCCAGTGTTCTTCGGTGCCTTCCAGGAGTTCACAAAAAACAAACAAGGAAGGAATATTAATTCCTTACTGTAAGAAGGATGCAGCAAAAAAGCATGGAGAAACCTGCAAATAAAAGGGGGCTGAAGACAGAATCAGAAACAAGAGATTCGAGTATTCTCTCTCAATGAGGTGAAGCATTAACAGGAGCAACAGATTTTTCTCTATGCCCTGGGATTTGCCCCAGGGACACCTGTTCTTTTTTCTGGCCATTACTACTCAAGTCTTAATTATTGTTCTTCACACAGTCTTTCTTTTCCTCTAGCAGCTGCAAAATTTTGAGGCCATCTACTTATTTCATAAAAACAGTCTGAATGCATCTGGACAAGCCTTTATGCACATCCCCCACCAGCAGTTTAGCGCATCACACCACAACATTAGTAGCAGAAGTTTTACTTTGTGTTTTTGTGCAAGTCCACCACAGAAACCTTCGACAACTTCCCACTCCCACCAGATGTGATACTCCAAACTGTCCTGTGCTGAAGGTGTCACCTCTGACAGCACAAACTCCTGTATGACAAGAGGAAGAAAAGTCTGTGTTTACTTTCAAGACATAAGAAGATCCGAAGTTTAATTACTCTAGTGAGAGAAAGGTAGTACGGTCCATGTACAAAACAGGCAGGAAATCTCATAGTCCAGCAAATCTTCTAACCTTTATCTGTCTTTCAACAAACTGTTTTCATTAGTTCCCATCTCTCTTCCATAAAACAGACTGGGTAGTGCCAAGTGAGAACTGCACCAGAGTAGAAGGGGATTTTTTATACGTTTTCTCCCCTCTGGCACATGCTATTGAGAATTTACTTAGTCACCACAAATCACTTTGCCTTCACCCACAACTGGGGTGTTTTCCCCCCTGTCCCTCCACCTCTTGTAGGCAGAGCAGGACAGGGATTGATTTCCAATATCCATCTATACAGTGACCATCACATCAGTCTCAGAACTTAAGCATTAAATAAGTATAATAGAGAGATAAATATAAATATTACAAATAGAATAGAAAACAAAGACAGAGAGAAATTAAAAAGAAGAACAAGCTAGAGTTTGAATGGCCTAGAATGCAGGAAAAATCGTCTGTGGCAAGCTAATATCTGGAATCAATGCAGATGCACAGGCCCTGCTCAGGCCCAGTCAGAGGATCCAACCCTAGTAATTTTGTGAGGAAGAGGCTAAAGATGGAGTCTACAATCCCTGGTGTTCTTACAGTCCCCAGAGAGATCATTCACCAAATAATGTCACAGGCAAAATACACTCAACTTGGGAATATTAACTGAATTTATTACCAATAAAATCAGAGCAGGAAAATTAGTAGAATAAATCCTAAAAACACTTCTCCCCCACCCCATCCCTCTCTCCTTTCCCAAGGTCCGCCTCCTCCCACCAGTGGTGCAGGAAGATGGAGAATGGGGCCTACGGTCAGTTCATCACAAGCTGTTTCTGCTGCTGCTCGGGAAGAAAAGTCTTTCCCCTGTTCCAGTATGGGATCCCTTCCATGGGACAGAGTCATCCATGCTCCAACATGAGTCCATCCCAAGGGCAACAGTTCTCCACGAAGTGCTGCTGCAACATGACTTCATCTTCCACAGGGTGTAGTCCTTCAGACACAGCCTGCTCCAATACGAGTTCCCCACAGAATCTCAAGTCCCATGAGAAAATCTGCTCCAGTGTGGCTCTTCCATCCACAGGTCTGCAAGTCCCTGCCAGGACCCTATTCCAGCATGGGCTTTCCATGGGTTCACAGGCCTCTTTCAGGCATCCATCTGCTCTGGTGTGGGGTCCTCCATGACTGCAGGGTCACAGCTGCTTCACCATGGTTTGCACCACGGGCTGCAGGGAAACTTCACCTCCAGCGCCTGGAGCATCTTCTGCCACTCCTCCACTGACCTTGGTGTCTGCATAGTTCTCTACTATCCTCTCACACACACACACATTTTTTTTAAATTTTTTTTTCTACTACATCCTCTCACATACTCTCACTCTTCTCTGACCAGAATTACAACTGTACAATAACTTTTTTCCTTCTTAAATATATAACCACAGAAGTGTTCCCAGAATTCCTGATTGGCTTGGCTTTGGCTAGCCATGGGTCCATCCTGGAGACAGCTGGCATTGACACTGTTGGACATGGGGGAAGCTTCTGGCATTTTCTCACAGAAGCCACTCCTGTAGGCCCCCTGCTACCAAAACCCAACCACACAACCTCATCATACCCCCACAAGAGCTTCCTCCAGCTCCTTGCTCTTCCCTAGCTTTCTGCTACAGAGTACTGCTAAGGAGAGGACATGGAGCTAAATAGGGCAATGGACCTAGCTGGGTGCTCCCATGTAGAGAAGGGAGAGGTTAAGGGCAGGGTTCCAGTTTCACAGTTTAATTACATTTCATTTAAACAATGTCTTGCTTTCACAGGGCTTAAGCCAGCCACTCATGGATTCCAGTTGGCACTCCAGAACCTGTCTGAAAAGGCAGGAAATCCTTGTTCCTTACTCTGCTATTCCAACAGCACTCATGACAGCATAGTTCTGTTATTATTTCTCCTACTGTCTCTTGTTCAAGTTGAGGAATCTGAAAGTAGGCAGTTGTTCCTTGTACAGAAGCTGGTCTGCATCTCTGATCACCTCTGTCACTTCTCAATCCCTTCTCTACTCCTGCTACACTCCACAAGGAGAAACCACCTCCAAAAGGGTAGGCTACCATTTACACTACAAAGTCACAGAGTCACTCTGTATTTTTCCCTTTTCTTAATAATTCTCAATATTTCAATCACATTTTAGACTCCCTCTGAGTGAAGAGCTAACACTTTTATAAAACTACCACTGGAAGCACACAGCAGTGAAGAAAATGCAAAGCTCACAATGCGGTGGGACCCACAGCAATCAGAGCAGACAAGGACACAGGGCCCATGATTTGTGCTGCCACAGCATCGAGGAGGAATGTG
Organism: Formicarius rufipectus; assembly: GCA_013399695.1. Taxonomy (NCBI): domain Eukaryota; kingdom Metazoa; phylum Chordata; class Aves; order Passeriformes; family Formicariidae; genus Formicarius; species Formicarius rufipectus. The sequence goes on along the minus strand of VXAU01002365.1, from coordinate 2,019 downwards.
AGACAGGGTGGGCGCCACATGGTCTCATTCTTTCACTTGCTTACCAAGAAATGCTTTGCACAACTGATACCAACAACACCTTCTAAGTATTCCATGCAGTGTGACCACAAAGAACAAAGACTGGACCACAGTCTTACCCACAGCATTTCACACAATAATGGTTAATAAGGTATAAGAATACCATGATTTGTACCTAACTGGGGAGTGAGAATTCAATACAGAAATTGTAGGGACACATCGACAGATTTGTCCTTCTTGCCCTCCCCAAAAGGGACACCTTCAGGTGAGATTTGTGTATTTGGCTACACCAAGTCACAGAATCAATTAGGCTGGAAAAGACCTCTGAGATCATCAAGACCAACCTATGACCAAACACTGCCATGTCAACTACACCAACACCCCAAGTGCCACATCCAGTCCTTCCTTAAACACCGCCAGCGACAATGACTCCATCACCTCTCTGGGCAGCCCATTCCAATGTCTAATCACCTTCTGTGAAGAAATCCTTCCTGATATCCAACCTAAACTTCCCCGTGTTTTCACCCAGGACATGAAGCTGTGATTGCAATTGTATTATTAGTGCTTTACAGAGCTATTTTGCAGTTATCATGTATATCTCAGACAATCAAAAATGACCTCATATATCACATTTAATAAACTGCACCTCTGGCAAACCCCACTGGCTCCTTTGAATGCAACTGGACCTACAGTTAATCAACTATTTCTGCACCCACTGTCAGGCCTAGAATTGTTTTTTTGCAACAACTATGCATTATGGTTCCACAGATCTCTTTCCTAAGTGGTATCAGATAGTACGGAGGGTGTCAGCACTATGGTTACTACTGTGACACATTAACCATCTTCTACTTATCAATGCTGGATTTTATTTTTCACTTCCTGTATTACAGTCAATCCCCTGCTGTCACAAAGGCCTCCTGCAACCCTTTGCTTCCAGTTCCACCACCACAGAAGCAGGCTGTGGGAACTCAAGGGGACCAATTCACATAGATGAGCTGGAGGGCCCTCCACTGCCGTCCAGTCATGATAGAGCAAATGAAGACAGACACAGATGAGAAAAAGGAACAGTCACACTTGGCTGCTTCTCCTGTAGCTGTGCCATTTCCTAGAAGCAAGGGTTTCGTTTTGCAAAAGTGACAAAAGGAAAGAAACCAGGAAATGAAACTGAAAGCAAAAAGAGACAAGAACATTGTTGGCAAGAGCACACTCACATCTCTTCCAAATACCATCTGCTGAAACACTGCCAGTTTGTCCAAGTATTTCCTCTCCAGACTCCACTGTGAAAGCATCCTTGGATGCAAATACACATATTATACATGGGAGAAAACTAAAGCACAGCATGTCACTTGGGATATCCATAGAGCGGAAAGCAAAAATAACCCAAGTGTCCTGACTTCCAGCACCCCAAAGAAAACCACCGCCGGAGCTCCCGCTCTGCTTTCCTCTTCCCCGCAGTGCAGTGAGCGACTGGATCCACGGAAGTAGGGAGACGGAAGGAAGTGACACACCAGTAACCCCACACTGACCGCGTCTCCCGCTTCCGCTCTGTGAGAAAAGAGGCACGGATGGGGATGGGATGTCCGGGTACGACCCACCCGGGCGCCTCACCAATCTGCCCAAGTCATTACAGCGCAAATACAAACACATCCGCCTTTATGATCACCTTTCACTTGCAGTCACCTCGTTCCAAACCCCTGCCACGGGCAGGGACATCTTCCATTACACCGGGCTGCTCAGAGCTCCATCCAACCTGGCCTTGAACACTTCGAGAGATGCAGCATCCACAGCTTCTCTGGGCAACCCGTTCCAGTGCCTCACCACCCTCACAGTGAAGTATTTCTCCCAACACCCACCCTAAGCCGGCCGCCGCCCTCACGGGCTCCCGACACCGCCTCACCGCCAGCCCCCGCCTCGCTCCGCTCCGCCGGCTGTGAGGGAGCTCCGGCAGGGCCCATTCATTGGCTCCGCGCGGGGGGGATTGTTGAGCAGCGCTCAGGGGGC